>PVKM010043238.1:0-12577 GCA_004027735.1 Carollia perspicillata
TGAAGCTGGAAGCCCTGGGCATTAAAACGCCAGGGCCTGGCCTCCCCAGTGTGTGGGGGCAGCCGTCAAAGCCCACTCTTGGGGTCCCCAAGGCCTCCCTTCTTCCACTTCTGACTCCCCGCTGCATAAACACTGGCTTGGAGAGTGCCCTCTGAGCTGACACCAGTGGACAGGAAACATCCAGAGTACAATCGGAGTTGAGTCATTAAATGCTGCCCAGTCTCTCAGGGAAGGAAAGAGCCAAAATGACCCACAAAACTGCTAGGGCTTCAAGACCCCAGAATAAAGTACAGGGATGCCTTTGTTCTCTCATGTACATCCACACCCTTACAGACTCTGGAGGCCTCCTCTGCAGGCAGCCCCCTGGGCCAGCCCTCAGGCTGGCGGGGGTCCACCATCACACCTGTGGGTGGGCCTGGCCTGTGGAGAATAGCACCAAACACTGATTTTCTCCACCTACCCACCAGCAGCGCAGGAAGGGCTCCCACTGTTTACAAATCCTAAAACTATTACTTTCTGTCCTCTACAACACTGGGAAGCCAACCAGCCCCGGGAACCTAAATCCGAGGGGGGGTGCGGGATGAGTGAAAACAGTCACACAGAAGACACAGAGGAAGAATGATTCAGTGCCAGCCTGACCTACACGGGGCAAACGCCCCACATCTGCTGCATTTTTGTTGAATTCTCACATGGAAGGCTGATTCAAAGTGCCAGCAAACTGAATAAATCCAAGGACAGTTGACTGTTAAACAGGAAGGGACCAGAGGGAAACTTAGAGTCAAGTTTCAGGTTTTCACACTGCATCAAACCAGCTCCCCACAGCTGGCTCAGTCAATCAACAGGAGACACCACGGCCGGGCAGACAGGCAGCTGGCTCTGGGGACCCCCCCTCAACCACTGTCTCCCTGGAGCCCTGCTGGCCGTCGGGCCTCCAACCTGCACAGGAATCAGCAACCTTGGATCAGGGCTCCTACTTTGGGTACCGGCCATGGGCACGTCATATTTGGATCAGCAGGTACTTCCTGCCTCTTTATCTGTAGACAGAAGAGCCAGAAGTCCATGCCATTATTACTTTAAAACCCTCCTTTTAGGACCCACGTGTTTCCTAGTCTACCAAAAGTAGGTGGACAGCACCCAGTCACCTCCACCCCCACTCCCGTCATCCTACAGGACACGTATTTATTTTGTGTTCATCATTACATCCAGGACACGTATTTACATTTGACTTGCGGAGAAACCACAAATAATTCTTCGGTATAAGTATATCCCGTGCAATATTTGGGACACACACTGAAATTAGTCACTGTTTATCTGAGATTTAAATTCAACTGGGCAGCCTGTATTTTATCTGGCAACTCTAGTTCAACATTCAAAAGAGCACACTGGGGCCTGAGAACAGCTGGAAGCAAACTGCACGGGCCCCAGCTGTCAGCTCGTTCCTCCAGAGGATTAGCTAACGAACGCAGTGCCCTGGCCCTGCCGCTCCGGGCAGCGAGGACAGGCAGAGGGAGGGCGAGGACTGCGTCCAGAGAGCAAAGGCCAGTCCACGCATCCCCGCTTTACTCAGGGAGCTTACCTATAACCTCAACATTAAAAAAAGAAATGAACTTAAAAACACAAGCCAGATACAAAAGGCAAATACTGTATAATTGCACTTATACAAGGTACATAGAGTACACAAAATCACAACGACAGAAAGTAGACTAGTGGTTGCTGGGGGCAGGGGGCGCTAAAGAGGCAGTATATAATGGGTACGGAGTTCTCGCTTAAGGGAAAGTTCTGGAGATGGAGGCCGCGAAACAATGTGAGTGTACTTAATGCCACTGAACTATACACCTAAAAATGGCTAACGTGCTAAACTTCATGTTATGCACATTTTACGGGTTTTTCCAACTATCTGATTTTCTTCTCGTTTCCAGTTTAGCTGTCTTCCCTCTCCAGCCTAATTCACCTCTAACTTCATGCTGTAGGTATCAGCTAAGAATCTTACAGGTCGGGAGGAAATCGCATCAACAAGAAACACATGAAAATACCAGGGAGGAGGAGGTCAGCTGCTCCTGCACCCACCCGTGGCCCCATCGGTCCCAGCCGCAGACTCCCCTGCAGACGTACCCCTCCCCCCACAACACCTCTCTGAGTCGTGAGGGTCCTGTCATCATCCTGTGCTCAGCCTTCAACAGGCCCTGGAAACCTTCCAGTAACAAAACTCGGAAAGAGTCAAGGAAGCTCCTCTCCACAGGCTTCAGGGAGCCCGCCAGCTGGTGGAAGCCAGTGGTCCAGACCCCACACCATCTCTGAAAGTGGAACAACTCCTGTTTCAGGAGAAGCAACCAGGGCCGAGGGCTCTGAACTCACCTTCTGGCAAATAAAAAAGTCTGATAATGGATGAAGAATAATGAAGAGAAAAAACAAGTTTGATTCCTTCTGGGCCCAGAAAGCATTCTTTCCCACACACTCACACAGTGACAGGACACGTGCGTGCATCCCAACACTGGAAGCCCCAGACCAGGGGTCACGTCACGTAAACACCTGACCTCAAGGTGCAGGCCACCTGTCTTGGAGGGGGTCAGACACAAAACAAGATCTGGGAACTTCAGATATGGCTCTGCCACATACAGTGAAAGAAACAACCATGACAGAGTCAAGGGCCAGAAAGTATTCTTGAAGCCCACCAGCTTCTGAAAGGGTTCCAAGGTTGGCTAGGGGCCATAGGAAAGTGTCCCCTACTCAGTCCTGGTCAGGCCCTGGCCCAGTAATCAGGGCTGTGTAGACAACTCCTCTTAGCAAAGCCGATTCTCCTTGCTTGCCCAGCCCGACCTGCCCCGACTGCTGAATGGCCACATGACCCCTCACCCCAGACATCAGACACGTGGGGCGGCCAGCAGACTCCTGGGCACATGGTGGCACAGTGGGCGGGTTTGACACAGAGGCTGTGTAAGCTCCCTGTGTCTCAGAACCACACCAGTGATCCCCATTCCACCCCCCCACCACCACCCCTAGTCCCCTCAACGGCAGTGGGGCTGGGGAATCCAGGTTTGGCAAGTATCCCCGGAGATTCTAAGAAGAAAAGAGATCCTCAGACCACACATAAAACAGAGAGGCAAGATTACAGCTTTAAAAATTGTTATGAGGACTGCTGATAATGTGGGGAATATTCACAAAATAATTTAGGCAAAAAAAAAATCTGAATACCCAACTGTATATTCTGTAGGGGTCTAAGCTGAATACGTATTTATATACAAATTGAACTTGTTCCTGAGTTAACTAAGGAGCAGGTCTTCTATAAATATGGTGACTTTGCTACCCGCCATCAGCTTCTGAACTTGCCTGCTCTGAGCTCTACCGTAATATCCCTGGCACCTGCCAGGCTCCTGTCTCCACCATGTCTGAGAGTAGGGTCTGGTATGTAAGGGAAGAGACTGGCTGGCGGAAAGAGGGCTCCAGCCAGGGGTCTTGTTTTGAGCAAAAGCTGAAAAGTGGGGACTCCAAAGACACATTGAGAGGTCAGCTGGAAGGCTGGCTGGCTGGCCAGAGATTCTGCAGGGAACAGTAGAAAACATTAGAAAGGTGAGTGACCTGAGGTCCAGCCTCAGAAACAAAGGCTTCAGTTACGCATAAGACTTCCACAGACGGCTTCTCTTCTCGAAGAACTGCAGCACCAGGCACCCCTCCACTTATCACCCACCACCCGCCGGGACGCCCCTAGGTAAGAGTGGTTTGTCTCTAAGGCTTCTCTTGATAAGTTAAGCCACTTCATTTCAGGCCTTGAAAACTAACGCTCTATGACACTACTTTTCCTACCGCCGAAGAGTTTAATAACCATCATTCAGTATTTTATATTAAAATCAGCTATCATTTTCGCTACACATCAAAAGCCAATTTCCCCCTAAACCAAAAAGCTCAGCTACCGTCAAGGGATGCAAAAAAGAAAAAGACGGTTGCCTTGCAAAATTATGCAAATAATGCCTTCTCCCCCTCAAGGGAAGGGGAAAAAAATCTAGACAAATAAA
This sequence comes from Carollia perspicillata, assembly GCA_004027735.1. NCBI lineage: Eukaryota > Metazoa > Chordata > Mammalia > Chiroptera > Phyllostomidae > Carollia > Carollia perspicillata. The sequence goes on from PVKM010043238.1 coordinate 4,011, forward strand.
GAAGAAATTGAAGAAGATTGCTCCTTCTTAGTTGTCTCCTAATAGGATAAGTTGCATTTTAACATTTTAAACTAGGTCAGTAGTTGGGTTCTAGTGTGGGCCTTTAAAGTACTTTCTTGCTTTGGATTTGGGCTAACAGACCAGTGACTCTAGAGACTCCTCCCTGAATTACTATTCCTAACAACCAAAGCATATTTCTAATATTTTGTAGCTGTTAAATAGCTTGCTGCCCATAAAAAAAAAAGAACACTTTAAAAGCACCTCTGATTAAAAATAAGCTGTACCATGTGATGGAAACAGGTCTTTTCCTCCCATGGATTTCAAGTGTTCTAATCCTTAATCAGAAGTAATCGACCTGTCATCTCTCTGTAACAAATAATTCCACACGGGGTTTTAGAAAATAAACACACGGCAGAGGACACTAGAGGGAAAAACAAACACACACAGATTAAAGAGACAGGGCCCCTCACCCAGCCTGTCCAGCTTTGCAAGCCCCAGTCTCCCCTCCCTGGGCCCCACTAACTCAATCACGCATTTCTATAACTGCATTTGCAAATGAGGGACTCCATTCAATAACTGCTGTCTAATTCTGTAAAGACTTGGGATGTACTTGTCTGAGGGAAGCAATATGGAATTAGGGCCTTCCAACAACCAGGAACTCTGTTATTCTTCCCTGCCATGGGCCTGGGGTCTAAGCTCTCCCATCTCCCAGGTCTTTCCCGGGGCAACTCTGGACCCAAAGGCATCAGTGGAATCTAGTGTAAAGTGAAATCTATGCAGGTTTATTGGACCCGCCCAGAGCCAGGCTGCTTCAGCTCCAAGTTCACCACCTATACCCATAGCCTTGAGGTTTTTAGAAAATACAGATTCCTGGGCCCCTCTCACCAACATTCCGCTTCGGGAGCCCTGGAGAAGGGTAGCCCCAGGTAACCCAGTGAAGTCTGTCCTTGGGCCAGCCTTGGCAGCTCAGTTCCTTGGTCCTGGCCTGCTGTGGGCAAGGAGTAGCCAAGTCCTATTTTGGTGCCATGAGCCCCTCACAGGAGCACATTCGGAAAGTGTGAGGCTAGAGATCAGCTTGGTGCTGCTATTGGGTAAGGCAGGGGCAACAGCAGAAAGGTACTCAAGTGAGAAATCATGAGCAGTGGGTTCCCTGAACACCCTCGGTGTATTTGGAACTTGATGTCAAAGGAGCACTACCAAGAAGGAAGGGTGAGCCCAGAGACTTAGAAGAAGGCAGTCGGGGTCCTTTGCACCATTCCATTTGCTTGTCTCGACAGCTCAGCCACAGGCCAGTTTCCACGTGTGCCCTCATCCTCTGCGGCTACGCAAATCTGCCCCAGCACTCAGGGCTCAATCCAAACCCCATTATCTCCTAAAAACTTTCTCTGGCCACCCAGCCTTGAAGCCATATGCTTTCACTTTCAATCCCCACCATAATACTTATCACTAATACTAACTTTCCAGACTGCATTCCATTCAATTAGTGAATAGACTATGATGATAAAAACAAAACAAAACATCAAGCAAACAAAAAAAAACAACCCTAAGGGATCTTAGGGCTTCCTGGACAAAAGAGCCTGGAGACCGAAGATTGTGCAGATGTGCATTCATTGTGGAGATTGAGAGTCTGAGGTCTTTAATAAATAAACTGTTCGATTTTTCTGGACCCACCATTTTTTAAAGTCAACGGACCTGGGAATCTATTAGTCAAGGAAGACCTACTACCATCTTGCAGAACTGATCACCCACAGAAGAGTTTGGGAAATGCTGACCTTCCCATTCCTCTAACAACTAATTACGTCAAGTCTTTAGTTTGCTTTTTAATTGACTTGAACAGTTACTTTATCTTTTGTTATTTAGCTCTGTGTACATTTGCATATTATCTTAAATAGAATATCTGTTTGAGCTAGGAGCACGTCGTACATGTCTTTGAATTCCCAGCAGTCCAAGTCCAGCCCCAATATAGAAGAGATACAAGAAATTGTTTTTTTAATTTGAAGTGTTAGATCTGATGTATAAACCGTATATATGTCTTAGAATGTACAGTTTTTTAAAACTTCTTTTAAAAATTATTTATTTATCTTTAGAAGGGAAGGAAAGGAGAGAGGGAGAGAAATATCAGTGTGTGGTTGCCTCTCGTGTGTCCCCTGCTGGGAACTGGCCTGCAACCCAGGCATGTGCCCTGAGTGGGAATCGAACCCCGGTTGTTTGGTTTGCAGGCTCGTGCTCAGTCCACCAAGCTACACCAGCCAGGGCTAGAATGTACAGTTTTAAAAACCTCAGACCAGCAAAGCTTTCATTTGTTTTTTTTTTTTATATGGATTGGGTTAGCCAAAAAGTCTGTTATGTTTTTTCCATAAAACAATTTTCATTTTCACCAATAACTTTATTGATTTGGATACTTTGAGTATGTTGGCTACCTCCCACTGTTGGCTTTTTTTTAAGGTTGTATAATCTTTATTATATATTTTTTCCACTATTATTTAGTGCCCTTATAATGCTCTCCCCCCAGCAATCACCTGCTGTTGGCTTGGCTTCTTAGTGGGTAGAGGCCAGGGGTGCAGCTAAACATCTTCCAAGGCATAAGGCAGCCCTTCAGCAAAGAGTTATTTGCCCAAAATGTCAATAGTACCAAGAAACTCTCCAGACCACTTTTAACACGTTCAATCAGTCACAGCAACTTCTCCATACACTGCACAAATCTTTTTTGTCTCAGTTGCATTTTTACCTTTCTTGAAAAATTAAAGCATAATATGCCAAAAATGTTGCATATCTGCTTCCATCTTCAATATTCAAATGGCTGTGCAGAAATTCACCAATTTTGGTAAGTTTTTTTAAATGCTCGGCTGTCACAATCCAATCTAACAAAATTGCTTCGAATGAAGTTAAGACTACTCAGCACTACTAGAGCCATCGTATGGAAAAAAACGTAACAGACTTTTTGGCCAACCCAATACACGGAAACTGAAGCCCAAAGATACCAAGTAAAGTGTCCAAAGTCATGAAAAGTTAATAAAAGAACCATGAGGAGACCCGAGGTTTTCCCAGGACTGTAGTTTATGTAAGCCTCACCTTTATTTCAGCCTCCAGCTGGTTTTCCAGCAGGTAAAGGAAAACTCTAGTGAACCTAATGCCACAACCATGCCAAGTACAAGGAACTGAGCACAAAAAGAAGATCCAAGAAACACCAGAACTCACTAAACAGGAGTGAGGCACTCTTTGAAGATTCTAAAATGTCTACTAGGAATTTAAGGCATCAGAGTTTGGTACCAAGAATATCAAAAAAAGACTGACATTTGCAGTTTGTAGAGCTAAATAAGACATGTGACTACTGCCTATTAAAATAGCATGTTAAAAACTGCAGCACTGACTTCTTAGAGAGCTACATTTACACACGATTATATTCCAACAAATGCCACTTCAGTGACCAGGAGTGTCTGTGTGCCTGTGCACAAAGCACATGCACGTGTGTGTACGAATCTCTACCCACTGCTAGCGAGGCCAGTGATGCGATCGTCATACCTGGTGTCACTGCAGGAGTCACCTGGCTTCCTATTCTCCACTAGGTCATCTGCAGAGCTTAGTGCTGTAACCAGGAATTGTAGTGAATCACCACAGCGTGGGTCACAAGTGGTCGTGACACATTAGTGAGTCAGGACACTGCCGTTAGGAACTATTGACTTCACCAGTTACAGCTTTATGCTGGTGTTGGGAATACAGACAAGGAGGACTAAGAAATGATGGTTCTTTAAAAAGGAAAAATAAATTGACTCAAAGTCTACATTATTACATTTAACGGGGTAAATTATATACTATAGGACTACTTACAAATTTGTCAATTCACAAATTCCCGAAGACAAAGGCCTTGTTTTAAAAAAATAAGTTACATATTACTATGCTTCCTGTATTAAACTTATCTCTTACATTATGGTCAAGAATCACACCATCCACGGGGCCAAGGGTCTGCGTGGGATTTGTCACCTCCTCCGTGGACACAGCTAAGGTAACCAATGACCTTGTCTGTCATATGGCCCACCTTCTCGACACTCCCTCCACCACCCCACCTTCCTCCTCACTCTCTGGCCACACCTCCTTAGTCTCTTCTGCAGGTTCACCCCGCTCCGCCACACCACTAACCACGGAGGTCGCTCCAAGGCCCACCGTCAGCAGGCGCTCAGGAAAAGTTTCTTGACTGAATGGTGGATCCTGTTAACACTGATGGATGAACTGCTGGAAGCCAGAGCCCCACTTCACAGCCACCCAATCCCCAGACGGTCCAGCCGCAGTGAAGATGAGCACCCTGCCTTTGCACGCTCTTCTCTTCTCTTCTTCCCGATGCTCCGTCGTCTTTCTGTTGTAGGTTCAGGAACCTCAGTGGACTTGGATTACTTCCCTTTCGAAGTAACTCAGAATGAAAATTGTTGAATAAGAAAATAAATCCTCCTTTACAATTTTAATAAAGAGCTCATTCATAGGCCAATATACTTTCCTTTTGCCCAAGTTTTAAAATTTAAACAAAGGAGGCCGAATTTTTACCAATAAAAGTCACAGTCCAACAGCAATTGTTAATGGTGATAAAACAAGCTGCAGTTTTCTATCAGAACCTTAACGGAAGCAGAAAGGGCATGGAAAGAAATCAAACGCTTCAGTCAAAAGAAATACTAGGTCATTTATTAAGCTTGCCTTTTGACAAATAAACAAAACAAATTATTAACTGTTGAAGGCTGAATAGGGGACCCCAAAGATGTCTACATCCTAACCCCCAAATCCTGTGCATATGTGACCTTTCATCCCTACAGCCAAAGGGACTCTGCAGATGTGCGATGGTGAGTTTAGCCTGGATTATCCAGGTGGTCCCAACGTAATCACAAGGTCCTTAAAAGAAGGGCCAAGGTCAGAAAGAAGTGATATCAGAAGCAGAGGACACACAGCAATCTTGGAGACACTTTGCTATTGGCTCTGAAAATCAAAGAATGAGCCACAAGCCAAGGAATGCCAGTGGCTAAAAAAGGCAAAGAAATCTAGTCTCCCCTAGAGCCTCCAGAAGGGACCCAGCCCTGCTGACACCTTTACTGTAAGACTTCTGACCCCCAGGACTGCAAGAGGATAAGTCTGCATTGCTTTAAACTATTAATTTGTGGTAATTTGTTACAGTACCAAAAAGTTTTGCTTTGACTTCAAAGGCTGAGCACACATCTGAAATATTTAATTTCATTTTCAATAAGAAAAGCATAACTTCCCCTCTGGGAAGTTGGAAGTATCACATCCATTTTTCAGAAGAAAAAAGTGCTTCAATAAAATAACAACTCCACCTTGCCAGCCTTTCATGTGGACACTGTGTGGAGATTTCTAAAGTCATTTACGCCCTTCGTGTGCACATGCCTCGCCTGACATTGTCCCCTCTCCTCGAGTCCATCAAACTAGAAGTCAGGCCCTGCCTGTGGGCAGGTTTGCAGATTTCTGTGGGGTGAATGCTCTCGCCATAGCCAGTTCCAGCTACCAGCATGTCACTGCATACCAAACTGAAAGGACATGCAGGCAGACGAGCTGGTGTGAGCCAGCTGGGCAGTTAAATCCAAATTTTCTGATTCGTAGAAATACACACCTCCTTCTGAGAAATGACACGGTATGAGGAGATTCTTTTGCAAAGCACGTATTCTAGAAATAAAATTTGGGGGAAAAGAGTTCTATATACCTCTACTCACACATTCATACATTAGGCTCTGACAAGTTCTGCTGTTTTTCAAGAAGCCCAATTATTGTAGTCAAGCTCAGTGTTTTGTAGTGGTTTTCAGGGGTGGGTTCACCTGAAGATCACCTGAGTCAGAAAGCCCATTTCCAGAGAAAGAACACAAAATGAGGAGCAGGGCCTCGGAGGAACTCCTTGAGTAACAGGTCCTGAAAGCCTACTTCACAGCTTCACGGCAAATCCATCCCTGCACTCACCAACAACTGACGCGTCACTCATTCAGTGGGACACATGTCAGGAAATGCTGTCCTAGAGCGTGAATGTGAAAAGGGCAGGAGACCGGGAAAGCACTGTTGAGCAAGCTATCTCTTACACACCGATGTGTCGACAACCAGCATCTAGGTTCATTTCCATGGGACGCTTTCCAAAAGATAGACATAGCCTCATTTTATAGGCTGCTTCCTTCGGGAAAGTGTTCATTGTAAGATTCATTCATTCATGCTTTCAACATTTACTGAGCGCCACGTGGGGAGGACACAAAAACGGCTGAAATTGCCTCGAGGAGCTGAGCTGCTGAAGAGGTAAGAGATGTGCACGTGTATCGCGTGCTGCTGTGCATGACAGCTCCATTTCAGAAAGAAGTATCAATCCTCAGTTGAAGCAGGGTGGTCAATAATTCCTGCTGTGGTAATCCAGGAGACCACAGCCACGGACGAGGCAGAAACAGGGGAGCAGGGGCTGGGGAGCTGGAGAAAATAAAGAGGCTGCCTTGAAAACCCTCTCCAGAGCAGAGGGCGCCGGCACCATCCTCTGGCACAAGCACCACTCGACCATCCTGTAGGCTCGAGGTCTATTTCCAGGGGAAAAAAATGCTCTGCCATTCAATTACACACCAGTATGTCTATAACCAGAACCTAGGTTTGTTTCCATGCGCCACTTTCCAAGTGACAGAAATAGCCTTGTTTTGCAGACTGCTGCCTTCAGGAAAGTAGTCACTGACCCCGCAGAGCCACCATTTACTGCTCAGGGCACTGTAAGCATCCTTCTGCAAGGCTCGGACCTAAACAGCACGGATGCTGGCTCCAACAACTCGCAGTCTCCCTTTAGCCCCTGCTACCCTGGAAGCAACGAGGGACTGATCCATTATGTGCCAAACTGGATGGGACGAACAGTAAGCCCTGCAAGAGCCCAAACGTCAGATGACAACCAGCTCCTCATCATCTAAAAGGATGGAACATGTTTAGAGCAAAACTCTAGCACATAAAGCTGTGCTTCCATCTGCAGAGGGAAATGAAGCTGACGATAACCTTGTGTTAAAGCAAAGTCTGTCCTTAACTCACAAGGAGACACATTCCCACCAGGTAACACCGACTAACCTCCATTTAAATATCCTTCCAAAGGCACAGAAAGCAAGGTGATGGTCTGGCTGCTCCCCACTACCCTCTGTTTTCTATGAAATAACCACTACTGGCTTAGGTCATTTTGTTGACTATTTCTAGAGCAGCAAATAGCGGCTTCCCGCCAGACATCCTGGAAGTAAGTTTGATTTTCTGATGAAAGCAGTCTTGCAATGCCTCTAAATGCACTTGGGCCCTGAGCTCATCCCACTACACATCCTCTCCAAAGCTCGCCTTCCCCACGAGCTGTGGGAGGTCCAGGCAGGTCCCACCAGAGGTTGGGATGGAAAGGGGGATGGACTACAGATGCCCAGTGCTCCTCCTACACCCTCAAACCAGCAAATCAATTAGTTGCTCTGCCAGTTGTAGCATAAATGATTCAAAGCTGGGTTAATCGATATATTTTTGCAGGCGCTGCTATTAAGTCTGATCATTTCCAGGAGAAAATATAGCTCGGGATGCTGAGGTCCCTGTGCCAAGTTGGTGGACATGTAAATGCACAAATCCTGGCACTTTCTGAAAGTATATACTCATACTGGGTAAAAAAAGACGAACCTGACCTAAAACAGAGGCACTGGTATCCTTAGGCAGGAGCTGGGGTTAAAGGCTCGCATCAGGAAGCAGATGGCTCCATGCGCTCCCAATGCGACACTGACCCTTGCCCACACACACCTGTGCCAGACACCTGGGGACAGGGCGAAAGAGCACCTTTCTTTATAACTAATGTTGCTGGTCACAGGTGGCAAACAGGCAGCAACATGGCAGTCATTCCACTTGCAGCGCTGTGCTAGATACTATTAATCTATCGCCATACTCTTGGCCACAGAGGCTGATTTGGTCTCAGGGTCTGTCTCAATTCTGTCCTCTCAGCAGCCACTCCAATCACCAGGAGGCGATACTGAAGATGAAACTCACTGTGTATCTGCTTAATTCCTAATGCTGCTGGTGAGAAATGCACTCATCAGAAAGAATCCCTAGATCTGAGAGCCAGCACACAGCATGGGAGATGTTCTGTTAAAAGGTCTTGGTAATTTTCCTAAAGCAGTTTACAATCAATAAGGAATAAAACACAACCCTGCAAGTAACAAAAAGCCTAAGTGATAAAAGTGCGTCGAACCAATGTGCTAGGGATGCTATTGAAAGGTTAGAGGGTGTACATAAAAGAAGTCCTAGGATCAAAGAATCATGGGACAAATGACCAAACAGGTAACATAGCCCAGGAGACCCTCCCCAAGCAACCTGACTCCTCCAAGTCCCTGGAGCCTCCTCTCGGACTTGCTCCAGCTACACTGGCATTGCTTGTTTCTCAAACGTGAGCTCCCTCCTACCCTACCGCCCTTCCCAGGAGCTCTCTTGACACAGAAGGCTCTCTGGTTCCTCTCCATTGACACCCTGCCACACACTCCCCAATGTCTTGGCAACTCCCACTCAGGCTGTAGGTTTCCATTCAGCTGCATTCTCTCAAAAAAGTCTTCCCTGAT
>PVKM010043239.1:0-12577 GCA_004027735.1 Carollia perspicillata
TTGTTTTTGGTTTTGTCACATTGGTCATGATGCTGTTCCGTTGCATCCTTTCCACAGTCTTCAGTGCTTTTGCACAGCCACTCTCTCATCCAATGATAGCTATGATGATACAAAATATCAAGAACATCTTGTAATATGATTGAGTGTGGAGATAAAGGAACAACCCTAGCAGTGAATATCTGGATCTCTACCCTTCCCTGAACTGATCCCTCTTGCAAGCAAGAGAATGATCAAAAAGGGGTAGATGAGGGAGTTAAGAGATTAAACGTACAAATGACCAATAACCAGATCCACAACTTCTGCACCAACCAGCCCCAGAAGCCAAACTAGAATCTCTACAGCAACTAACCCAAAGTAGTCAGGCTTGGTCCATGACTGCTAGGCAGGGGCAGAATTTCAGCCCTCTCAAAGAAGCTGAAATCCTTACTGCCACCACATGGTTTTAGCTTCAGCTCCTTGAGGGAACCCCAGTGTCACCTATGCAGTTAAAGTTTGAACTCCCTCTCCATTTCTGGACCCTATAAAGTTATTTATTTGAGAACTGATGTCTATGTTAAATATTTTCCTTATCAATATTGACTGTCTGCAGGAGAGAATATCTCTCCCCACACTGACTATCATCTTGACCAGAATTCACAAACACACACACACTTACCTGTACCATGTGCCCTCCTGTAGCACAGAATAAAGAATCAGCAGTTAATCAGCCTCAAGCTCCTGCCTAGAATAATTATTTTATTTCTGCAAATAGTACTTTTATTTTTCCAAAGCATTGCACTCTACACATAAAGAAATAACTGAAGACATCTATTTTGGACTGAATGGCCCAAAATACTCATGAACAAAAACATGCAGCCCTGACAGGCATGGCTCAGTGGGTTGAGCGTCATCCTGCAAAGCGAAAGGTCATCAGCTCGATTCCAGGTCAGGTCACATGCCTGGGTTGTGAGCCTGGTCCCCGGTTGAGGCATGTGCAAGAGGCAGATGATCAGTGCTTCTTTCCCATATTAATGTTTCTCTCTCTCTCTTTCTCCCTCCCTTCCCTTCTCTCTAAAAATAAGTAAATAAAATCTTTTTTACTGTAAAAGTGCCAGATACACCTTGTAAACATCCTATAAAATCGCAAATCCCTAGCAAATAAAAGAAATATTGAGAGACCAAAGTGATAAGAAATCCATGGTAGGTTAGAGCTTTGGTTTTATTAACTAAATATGGGGATCAGGAGGCAAACCTGAGTATACACAGCGTAGGAAACTGCATCACAGAACCCCTAAACAGATCTCAGCTACCCAAATATGATTTCATCAATAGATAAACTGAAAGCACTCAATCTTCACAGAGAAATGGTAGACACTTTTGCCTGTGTCTACCTTGTCTCTGAATGGAAGGTGAAATTCAGGCTCCTCTGAAAATTCACACTGAAGGCAGGAAATATATGTTTGACACTCAGATTATCCATTGGGATAAGTAAGGGTCTTGGTCACTCCACAAAGTAAGCCTCTCAGACAGAGGTGCAAACCAAGGGTGGCCCTCCTGTAACTTTGTTCTAGAACCCACACTGTCTTTATGAAAAATGAAAGGAGGAAGTAAGAGAGGAAGGAGAAAGGAAAGAAGGAAAAGTGAAGGAAAGGAAAGGAGACGTAAAGGAAGGCAATAGGCAGCAGGGACGAGAGAGAGAGACTGAGAATTTAGTTTAAAGCATTCTCTGCTTGATAATGCTTCTAGGAACTTCCCACAGCAACCCAAGTCCTCTCTGAGAGAATGCCCCTTATTCCTAGGCCTCAAAGTTCTTTCAGAAGTAAAGTTCCAGTGAGTATAATGCCACAGTAAAAAGCAGAGACTTAGAAAGCAAAACAACATAAATGAGAGATCTGAAAAAAGAAATAACAAAACCAGCCCCCTTAGACAATTAGAATATTCACTGCATCCATACGGCTGTAAAGATATATATATATACATATATATATATGTGTGTATATATATACATATATATACATATATATGTAAAATAATAGAAACAAAAACAGCAAAGTACTTTTTTAAAAATTGGTTAAAATGAACATCAGGAGCAGGGCTATATAAGCATTTAAATAGGAATAGAATTTATGCATTTAAACAGATTGGAAACAGCTGAAGAGTTAGAGAAACCACCTATAATACATCATAGAAAAGCACAGACACAAAAATAATAAAAAGAGAACAGGAGTTTTTAGAGAAAACAGAGTACTAACATGTGGCTAGTGGAGTTCCAGAGGGAGGAAGCAGAAAATGGAATGGAGCACAATATTTGAAGGGATTGATAATGAATGAAAATACTCATAAGTGATGAAAATTATTCATTTATTTGATATATATTTTTGAGTGTCCTCTATGGAGCTGACAGCATTCCAAAACGGGGAATATAGCAAAGAGCAAAACAGTTAAAAATCACTGCCCTGGTGAGCTGATACTCTGGTGAAGAGAATACGAAGGATAAACAAGATAAATAAAGAGAATGCACAGTACATTAAATACTGATACGTGCTAGAGGGTAAGAGGAAAGAAGAAGGCTCAGAGATTACTATTTAGATGGTTGGCCTGGGGAAAGCCTCAGAGATGGAGCCTTTGAGTAATGGTCTGAAAGAAGTGAGGAACCATGCGGTTAGGTGGGTAGAAAAGCAATTGTTAACTCTATGAGTATGCCTGTCAATTTCTATGGAAAGCAGAGAGGCCAGAGAGCTGTAACAGAAGGAGCATGGGGAGAGTCAGTCTGACATAATGAGGCTGGGGAATCCAGATCATACAGAGCCTGTAAGCTGATATAAAAACACTGGCTTTGACCCTGAGTGCAGCTGGAGATGTTTGAGCAGAGGAATGACATGATCTGACCTAAGGTTTAACAGAACTCCCCTAGCTATTGTATGGAGACTGCCTGAAAAAGGACAAAGCAGAGATGCAAGGAGACCATGTACTGGCTTACAGTAATTCACCAAAAGGATGAAGGTGGCAGTAGGGTTGTAGCAGGAGGAATGGTAAGAAGTACTATATTCCAGGATATCCAGGTGGGATAGAGGTGATGTGTCAAAGAAAGACACGTGAGGATAATTTTCATTGTTTTTGGCCTGAGCAGCAGGAAGGAATTGCCAATTACTGTGATGGAAAACCCTTTGAAAGGATCAGGAATGGGGAAATAGGAGGAGCTGAATTTGGACCTGAAGTTGGAATACCTATTATTAGATTGACATATATAAAACTGGCAATCTTCAACCATTCTGACCTACAAATATGAAAAGTGTATATAGTTCAACTTAGATATCCAGGATAAAATGCTGACAGTGCAGTTGGATGTTCATGGCAAAGGATCAGCTCCTTAACTTATGTTAAGTAGCTACCAACCTACACATAGCCCTTCAAGGAAGAAAGTGACAGCTGATAGAAAAAAAGATAAAGCCAAGAACAGGGAGCTGGGATACTCCAGCCTTCAGAATAAGGAGCAAACAGCTTAGGAGAAGGAGAAACCAGAGACAGACAGGAAGAGTGTGAGATCTAAGATGCCAGGGGAGCAAGTGCTCAAAGAAGAGAGTGATTGCCAGTCTCAAAAGTTCATGACTCAAGGGAAGAAAGAATTAACCACTAGATTTCATAATACGGGGGTTCATTGGTGACTTCCATGAGAGCATTTACAGATGACTGGCATGGACAGAAGTCTGATTAAAGTGGGTTCAAGAGAGAGTGAGAGGAGAGAAATTAGAGAATGCAAATGTAGTTGGCTAATCAAGAGTTTTAGTGTATAAGGAAGGAAAAAACTGACGAAAATTGATGTAGAAACTAGAGGAGAAAGTCATGGCAAGAAAGTTTTTGTTTGTTTTAAGATGGAAGAGTTTACCTCGCAACTATACATTGAAGATATTGATTCAGTAAAGGTAGCTAAAATTTGATGGTGCTGGACAGAGATGGGATAATTCTAGAGTGGTGTTCTTAAGGAGGTAACATGGAATGAGATCAGTTGCACAGGTGAAGGAAGTGACCTTTGCTGGGAGCCCAGATAATTCATCCATGGGAAAAGGAGAGAAGGCAGAATATATAAGACCCCAGGGCTTGGTGAGATGTAATAAAAGGAATTTGTAGAAATATTTTACAATTGCTTCTATTGTCTCAGTGAAAAAGAAGCAAGGCGACCATCTAGGAGAGAACATCAGGGGTGAGGCATTGGAGATTTGCAGAGAGAGGAGAAAGCATGCAATGTTCATCTAGAACAAGTGAGAGTGAATGAAATAGAGCATCACAGTAAGATCACTGGGCAGCATTTGGGGCCCACTTGAGGTTAATGATCACAAATGTAAAGTGAGACTGGTCCATAAATTTCAGTGTTTTGCTCCAGCTCCATTCAGCTGCACGAATGCAAGCACAGAGTAGCAGATATATTAACCAGGAAAGTAGGAGAGAAGAAAGGGAGCTGAAGATATAACCATGGCAATGATTACAAGGACTGTCCATGGAAGTTAAATTCTGGGTAAGGAGAGAAGTAAGGATGTGACAGTGTCAGTTTCACTGAAAGAATGGTAGGACCCTGGGTCTGTCCAGGGGATGGAAGGTCTTAGAGAGTTAGAATATTTAGAGGCCTATGCTAGAAAGTTAGGAGGGGTTGCTCGGAAAATAAAATGTTTGAAATTGTGATTATGGAGGAGTTATGACTTGAAGTAATGACAAAATCAAGAGTATGAGTCCATGAGATAGGAGAGAGGACAAAACTGTTGAAGGGAAAGAGAAGTAGGAGGCCAAGATTTGGGGCAGAGGAGATCCATAGGAAATTAAAATCATGGCAAATTTTGCCAGGTATAGAATGTATGAGAATTATAGTGAATCAAGTGCTAAGGTCTTCAAAACTATGATAGAGACATTTGCCACACATATGTTTGATAAATGACTGGCATAGAGCATGTCTGTAACCCATTTTTTAAACAATGTTTTGTTTCTTTACACATTGTGGTAATATTATGAAGGCCAGAGAGAGTGTGTCATGAGATAGATAGTAAGTGGGGAAAGCCATTTGAAATAAAATGGTCAGCAGTGGCCTTTCTGAGAAGGTGCTGAGTTGGTTTTTGAAGAAAGCACCTGTGCTACCAACTGGTGGAAAAGTCAAAATCCAATTTTTTAAGTAAAATATCAGACTGAAGATAGAAACAGTTCAAAGAATAAAATATAAGAATGACCAATAAGCATATGACAAAATGATCTACCTTGATTAGCATTCGGAAATGAAAACAGTGAGATAGTATTTTAGTATACCAGGATGGAAAATCTTTAAGAGCTGGCACTAAGAAACATTTGCAAGAAGGTAATGAAACAGGAATACGCTCTGCTCACAGGAGTGTAAACTGTGAAAAACATTGTGGGGGGAAAAAAGGGGAAGCATGACCTGTTAACTTGAAAAGGCATACATAGTACCAATTAGCAATCCACTCCTAGGTATACACAATAAATATGAGTAACGAGTCCATGGTTTAAAACCAGATAAGTCTGCATTTGATTCCTGCATCTAACACAAACTAGTTATTTAATTTTTAATAACTTACTTTACCACTCTGAGCTTCACCTGTTGTGAGGATTGAAATAGATCTTTTTTTTTTCAAAGTGGGCAGGAGGAAACTTTGGAGATGGTAGATATGTTTATGGTGTTGACTGTAATGATTTCAGGGACATATACTTATTTCCAAACTCAAGTTGCATGCATCGAATATGTACAGTTTCTTGTATGTCAACCATGCTTGCTTTTTAAAAAAAAATCATTTTTTAAACATTCAATAAAATGGTGGATATCTAATGAGTGCTCAATAAAATGATTTGGTTGTATTAAGATTGTTTTAATTATATTGATATTATTAATAGTTTTATAACAGCCTTAACCTTCAGGAAGAAACTGCCACAAGTATTTTACTTTAGTGTTAAAACAGAAATTCTCTTAAAGAGAAATCAATATTTTCCATTTAACCTGAAATGAAAGAACAAGCATTAAAATAATTTCATGGAACATTGGGTGGGTCCATTTTATGCTGGAAAAGGAGTGGTCTATTTGAGTGTTCTTTTCTCTAGAATGCCTGAAATCACAGACAAACATCACTAAAGGTAAGTAATATTTGAAGTTCTAGTATCATTTTGTCTTCCCCTAAGAATGAGCTACACAAGTGTCCTGCCCCCTAGAGGCCTACAGAAGTATTTCCTTACAGTGACCTACCAACCACAGCCTAGGCCTTTGGGTGGCAAAAGTACCGCGATTTCGACGAGGCGGAGCCTTCTCAGGGGGCGGAGCTTAGCGTAAAGTTTTGAGACTCTGGTTCCCGGGGTGGCACTTGCAACCTCTTGTGCGCACGGGTCAGCGTGAGCAGCTAAAGATTCGAAAAAGATTCGTGGGTTTCCTAGAAGCTGGAATTCCGGCCTCCCGGCAGGCGACCCTCAAGCTCTGAGGACTCACCCCCGGCCCGCCTCACCTATCATCGAGATTTGTCACTGAGTGACACTCGCCCTCTGCCAGGCCCAGAGAGCGCCACCTGCAGCGCCATGGGGGTGATGGCCAGCTGACTCCTCAGCCACAGGGCCTGTCCTGCGCCCTGGTGGAATCCGCAGCCGGAACCACCTGGCTCAGCCAAGCACCACGGAATCGAGGAACCCGCGGGGCCCCGATTCCGGGACTGCGCCCGACCTGCAAGATCCCGCAGGGCCTCCGGCCGCGGACACGCTCACCTCCGTGGTGGTCCAGGCTCTGGACTGCGCTTTGCAGCTGTCCCTGGACTACCTTGTGCTGGAGCCCAAACCAACATCGGTCCTGCAAGTCCCTCTGGGGGAGGTGGGGGGGCACATATTTATGCTGGCCCTCGGGCCTTCTTGGGCTTCGGAGACGAATACTTGGTAGGGCAGCCTGACAGCCTGGAACCCGGCGCTCTCCTGGACCTTCCCAGGGAAGACGTCGCCGTCCTGCAGGGATTCTTCCGTGCTTGTGCCCCAAAGATCGCCATCCAGAAAGAGGCCTAGGATGAGGACTCGGACCCCGAGTTCCTTCCTCCTTCGATGGAGCTACAGCAGACTCCGTCGCCGGGTTCCGCCCGTCTGCTAGAGGGGTGATCGGCCCCAACCCGCACAGTCCCACCAGAGCAGCCTCGCCTTAGGACTCCACCCCTAGTCCATTGAGACGCTCGCCTGGTCCCTACGTCAACCTGGACTTCCACCTTCTGGAGCCCTTCCCCAGCTCACCGCTCCAACCTCTACCTCCCTCTCTGAGGCCAGGTCCGCACGTGCGACCCCAGCGCCCTCCCGGTCCAGCGCGCAAGGCCCGGAGACGCCTGTTTCAGGAATGAACTGCCTCCTCCCCCGCCCACACAATTCTAGCTACCCCCTTGGAGTCCCATGGGATTTCCAACATCGTCCATCCTACAACTTCGAAACTGAGCACTTCATATGCAAACAGTTCCCTCCCCGCAGACTGGCTATACTACGCAAATGAAGACGTAAATGAAGACGAGAAAGCAGATTCTAGACTTCATCTTTGAAATAGCAAATCTGCCCCTGAATACCAGACAATGTGTTTTCACACGTCTGGGCTTTTTTACAAGATCATTCCCAGGCACTTCCATTCCCCTTCGTTTTGTATAAGTTATTTTCCCTCAAACTCTACTCCATCCCCATATTGTTACTCCTGTTTCTCCCAAACCAAGAAACCACTGGATTTCTCATGTTTTTATTTTCTTTGTACGTTTTCCCATTAATTTATATTCATAGCCATGGCTTTTCTCTTTCTTGATGTGTCCAGCTGTTTTTCTGGAAAACTGCAAAACAGCATAATGGCTACTTGACATAATAGCGTGACGTTTGTTCATAGTTACCTCTTAATCTGCTGAAGTTCTCTTCCAGTCAGTTCATTTTTCATTATGAATAGCTGTTGGGTTTTATCAGATGTTTCAAGCATGCATTTGGGATATATATTTCCTTTTTAAAATCTGTTCATCTGGTGATTTTAACCTATAGATTGATGTAAAATGTTTGCATTTCTGCTATTCCACATTATTTCATACCTTTTAAATTCTACCCTAAGTTTTTTCCTATGTAAACCAAATTTCTAACTTTTAAAAATTTATTTATCATATTTACTTCACATTTTTATTAAAAAAATAAAATACTATTGGTCAAACTGAAGTCAACATGATTTTATTTTTTAATATCAATATTATTTAGATTTACCAACATGCTTTACCAATTCTTCTCTACCTTTTCACTCTTACATTCCACTCTTGAAGTCTAGCCACAATCTTCTTCTTGCTGAAGTATATTCTTTAATAGTTCTTTCCACCATGTCCAATGTATGGTAAACTGTCTTGGTTTTGTAAACCTGAACATATTTTTGTGTGGTAAACTCTCTTAGCCTTATATGCCTGAAAATGTTTTATTGCTTATTCATTAATTATAACATGATGTTTAACTAAATATGTTAGTCCATTGCTATGCCATTTTTGTTGCTTTTGAAAGCAAAAAGTCTGCCAATCAATGTTATTCCTTCTAAATTTAATTCGGCTGTTCATTTTAGCATATTTTAAAATGTTTCCTTTCCTTTGGGGTCCTACAGTTTTATTATAATGTCTCTAGGGTAAATTCTATTTTTATTCAGCTGGGTAGAATTTGATTAACTATCAATATGGGAAATTATTTCTTGGCTGAAATCCCACAAAATCTTAGGCTATATCTATATCTTGGAATATCCCACACCCCCCATCTCTGGAAATCCAATCAGATATAGTACATGTAAGTTAGTGCTCAATCTCCCATTGCTCTTAACATTTTGGTATTAGTGTGTATGCCTTAATTCCAGCTTTCTTTATTCTTTAACCCAATTAATGAATTTTATTAACTGTTTCCAGTATTCTTGTATATTTTTATTAAAAGTTTTCATTTGAAGATTATGTATTTTTTTCTTTTCAAGATTTTTACTTCCTTCATCTTGTTTCAAACTTCTTCAGTTAGTATTATAAACTCCTACTTTTGTTTTATGGAAGGTATTCCATCCTTTATGTTTTGAAAATTTTTAACATTAATTAATAGCTCAGTTAATTCACTTTCCTCGCAGGTAAAATCTATTATTTTATTTTAATCACATTGGATTGCCTCATGTGGTTGGTTGCCTCAATTTCCATTAGTGGTTACATTTTGAGTGGGAATTCATCTTCTGCATTCCACAGTTATAATTTTTAGTTTCCACTTACTAGTGGACCACAACTCAGCACCAAGGCTTTTGGGACTCTTTTAACTCATCTCTGTGGAAAGTCATAGGTCTAATCCCCAAGCAATCACACAGTGGCCGTTTTTAGTTTCAGCTTGGCTTTCCGTGATCAGCCACAGGCTCTGCCATAAAATAGCGCTCAGTGCCTTTTCAAACTCTGATGATTGGCAGTAGGCCAATTTTCAGCCCTCTCAAAGGAGCAGAAATCCCACTAGTCTCAGTGCCACAAACACACCAAATATCAGCTGCCCGTTCAGTGACTGGATTTTCTATTCTATTTCTTATTCCTGGAGTTATGTGTCTTGCCTTTGAAAGTAAATGTCTATGTTTAATATGATTTAATATTTTCTATCTCTGCTTCCAGTAGAAGGAATCCCCCTGTACTACTATCTTGTCCACAATTCCCACCACATCTCAACCATCCTTCCTCCTTCCCCCCATAACACATCAGTTAGTAGTCCCAAGTCCCAGCCAAAGTATCTAATTATTCTGAAGAGGGAAGACAAGCCTGTTTGAAAAGCTGTCTACTACTGCAAAACCTCATTATCAACACTAGAAATAACTGAGGACATCGATTTTCAACAATATGTGAACCAAATAGTCCAAATATCCTCAAGAACAACACTTTTGAAACTGATATATAAAAATTATTTTAACATTTTAAAGGCATATCTCAGCTTGTAAGTGTATCAGAAATCCTCCAATGCCAAAAATGATGACATGTCACAAATCCAGAGAGGAAAGTGAATTCCTCCAATAGGTAATCTAACAAGCAAAAGAAAGAAACTCATAATACAAAAGGAAATGGGACTTAAATTTATCTTAAACATACGACGTCTTAAATTTATCTTGAAGATATACAAGTCTGGATTGCATGGGAGTGGTACAGGATGGAGATATACCAGTGTTTTGGAATAACCACCTAAGTGTTCAAAAGACCTAAGTGTATTTTGAAGTCACCAAGAATTAGGATGGCACCAATATGGGAGAGAGTGACAGTAACCCAAGAGTAAACATACTTAAAGAGTATGGGAGACGAGCCCTGGCGTTGGAAAGAGGGTAAAGCACGCCACCAAGACAGAATAGAGGGTGGCTACACTCTGATGACATGAAATTCAGGAAGAATAGAGAAACGGTTGGAAAGCATCAATAAGGAGGAAGGGAAAAAATATATATATGTATATATATATCATACCTCCAGCCATTAGTACTAAGGGTGTGGGAGAGAAAACAGCCTTCACTTGAGAAGCCTTCAGAGAAAACAATGTACTCAGAAGAAGCAGGTTTCAATTTTAATATAAAGTAAAAGGGAAGGTGAAGATTTTTGAGTTTTGTGATTGGCTATGAGCCTCAGAGGGCAGAATGAAAAGATTCAGAAGATAAAGACAAGAGGTAGTGAGAAAATACCATGTACTGAGTACCTGAAGATTTGAATCTGAAATCTGAGGGATGAACAGATTCCTACCATGAGCAAGAATAAAAGGCATGAGGAGATTAGTCTTCATGACCCTATGGCAGACAGAGTTGGCAGGACTTCCAGCACTGAAGGGTAAAGGGAGCGTATTTCCAAGAACATACAAAGTTCTGGAACATATTATAGTATGTTCCAGAAGCACAACTTTCTTCTTCATTCAGGAAGCACAACTTCCAAGGTTGATACATTTAAAAATATATATCTAATATATAATATATATTTTAAAATATATATTTTATATAAAATATATAGTCATATATGTTATATGAATTTGGTGTTTGTAAGCCCACCAAATTCAAAGAGAATAATTTTTATATACAGAAAGTAAACACAACTACAATGAAAAGGCACATCACACAGATGTTATATGAATGGCCATCCATACATGAAAACCTCCTGAGTAATCAGAGAAATACAACAAATACATGGTGAAAATCCATTTTACACCATCAGATTGAAAAATGCTTAGAAATCTAACCATACTAAGTGTTGTCAAGCATGTGGTGCAGAGGGAAACTTACCCACAGATACAGAAATATAAATGAGGATAAATACTTAAGAAAGCAGTTTGGCCTTATCCATTATTGTTGGGTGCCACACACTACAAACCCAATGATCCCACATCTGGATTTTTTGCACTGAGTTTATAGGTAAAAAGTTAAAGATTTCTGTTTTAAAGTTAAACATGTCAGTTCTATTTAATTCCCAAATCCAACACATACCAAGTATTTAATATTTTGTAAAATTCCCTTCTCTCCTCTAATCTTCACCAATGAAGACTGAATAAATTAATTTTTAAGCATGCAATGTAATACAAGTCAAGTAGCAAGTTTGAATACAAAAAGTTAATCTTATGATAAGTTTTGCTATTGTTATTAATTACCGCAGCTGGACCTCTCACAAAACAAAAGGTAATTTAACTTGAATATTTTAAGAGCTTTTCTATTTAAAAAAAAAATTGCATTTCTAACTTCTCTCCTGAATGGAAAGAATTTCAAGAACCATTTGCATTAGGAGTGGTGGGATACGGGATAAAGTCTTTTCATGGCGTCCGGGAAAAATCTTACAACACGTTAGACATACGCTACCTCTAAAAGTAAGCAAGCAATTTATGAGATTGTGTTTTGGCTATTTTTTTCCCCTCACGAATAAAGGCCACAGGGCCCCAAACCAGCACCCAAGGGGCATTCCCCTACTCTTCCTAGAAAACCTACCCTACCAAGGCACCGTACCAAACCTGATGCTCTTTTTGGCAGGAGGCGGGGCTTAGAGTGAGACGCAGGTCACCTGACAGCTCACGTTGTTAATCACCCGCCGCTTTCGAGTCCTCCAGATGGAGCAGAAGAATCTAAAGCTCCAGGCCAGGCCCTGAGCCCCTCAGGGCTCTCCCAGAATCTGCGACTGCGGGATTCCCGGTAGACGACCCCCAGCGCTCCAGGGACGCGCTCCGCGACCCGCGGTCCTACCCCACCACCCGTCCCCGGCCCGCCTCACCGGTCATCGAGATTTGTCACTGACACTTGCCTTCTGCCAGGCCCAGAGAGCGCCACCTGCAGCGCCATGGAGGTGATGGGTAATCGACTCCTCAGCCCCTGCGCCTATCCTGCGCCCTGGTGGGGACCGCAGCGCGAAGGACCTGGCTCCGCCAAGCGCCGCCGAATCGAGGAGCCCGCGGGCCCCGATTCCGGGACTGCGCCCAGCCTGCAAGATCCCGCGGGGCCTCCGGCCACAGACGCGCTCACCTCCGTGGTGGTCCTGGCTCCGGGCTGTGCTCTGCAGCTGCCCCTGGACGACGTCGACCTGGTGCTGGAGCCCGAGCCAACGTCGGTCCTGCAGGTGTCTCTCGGGGGGCACACCCT
>PVKM010043240.1:0-12568 GCA_004027735.1 Carollia perspicillata
CCCCCCCACCCTTGTTCTGTGGGGGCAGTGGCCCAGGATGGGCTCAGGAGTGGCTTCCTGCCCCAGTGCCATGGCGAAGTTCGCGGGCCCCCGTCTGCCCCTTGTGACGAAGGTGCTCCTAGGCACACACAGCAGCGTATACGAAGTCCAGAGGGTCACCTCCACAGCCTTCCTGGCCGAGGTAGGCACTGCTTGCTCTGGGTTGCTACCAGGGGCCCGGCCGGAGGGCCCAGCCCACGGGCCTGCCTGGCCAGAACCACTGCCAAGTCCCCGCTTGGTGTTGCGGGGATACCAACAGTGCATGGGCACCCTGGGCCACGCCTGGCAACACCCCTGTTCTGCGTGCTGCCTGTGCTGGACCAGAGCATGGACAGTCTGAAGACTCACCCAGGGCCACGCCGTGGGGGCTGCAGGGGGCCTGGGATTGATCAGAAGTGGGGGAAGAGGGTGGGGTAGGCCATGAGCCCAGCGTCCACTCCACAGTGGCCTGGGACGATGCTGCCCAGCAGTGCAGTGGGGAGTGGTGAGGAGAGGCTGGGAGGTGGCTGTGGGCTGGCCAGGCTGGGGGAGCCCTGGGGGAGCAGGAAGTCACAGCGCCTGTGCCCACAGCTACTAAGCAGCAACGTGGTGAATGATTTGATGCTCTTGGAGTCACTGCTGGACAACCTGGCAGCCCGGCAGAAGGACCCGAGTGCCAGTGTGCGGCGGCAGGTGCTCCGTGGCTTGGCCAACATTGCCTCAGGCTCCCCTGACAAGGTCAGCTGGCCCGCAGGCCTGTCTGGGGCCCTCAGCATGAGGACAATGGAGCTATGGTCTGGGAGACCCTGCAGATGTGGTGTCAGGGGTAGGGGTGTGTGCAGACGTAGCCTGGCAAGCATACAGGGCAGGGAACTGGGTGGGTTGTTCAGTGATACAACATGTGACAGGCCTCAGCTGAGGACTTCACTGAGTGCAGGGCTTCCCCAGGTGCGGAGCCACGGCCCTCAGCTCCTGACAGCCATGATCAGTGGGCTGGACGATGGGGATGACCCTCACGGCCTGGTGGCTCTGGAGGCCATGGCGGGTCTGGTGAAGCTGCTGGGCCTGGTGGAGCCCTGGGACCTGCGCCCTGCGCTGCTGCACACGGCCATCCGCATCCGGCCCTTCTTCGACAGCGTGAGCTGGGCTGGGGGGTGGGGGCCTGCTGCCTCATCCCCCTCCTCTCTGAGCCTCAGCCCCTGCCCTGCTGCCCACTCCCCAGGTCCCAGTAGCCATGTGTGGTGACCATGGCTCCCTCCCAAGCCCCCAGGTAGGCCCTTCCGGGGATGGAGTGGGCCTGAGGGGGCCCACAGTGTGCTCTGTGGCACCCCCAACCCTTGACCCTTCCCACCAGCATCTCCACCATTGCTCCAGGGACCCTGCCCCAGGTCCACGGCACGAGGATGAGGACGTGTAGGGAAGGAGACTAGGGCCTAGTGCCAGCGGTTGGGCAGGGTTGGGGAGCATCCTGTGGGGTGACATGTGTCCCCCCCAAGGAGAAGATGGAGTTCCGCTCTGTGTCCATCCGGCTCTTTGGGCACCTCAACAAGGCCTGCCACGGGGACTGCCAGGACGTCTTCCTGGAGCAGGTCGTGGGTGGACTGGTGCCCCTGCTCCTGCACCTGCGGGACCCCCAAGCCCCTGTGGCTGACGTAAGTAGTTAGTAGGGGATGGGCAAGCCCCCTGGGGCCTGAAGCCTGGGCCTGAGCGACTGCCCCGCAGGCCTGCAGGTTTGCGCTGCGCATGTGTGGCCCCAACCTGGAATGTGAGGAGCTGGCGGCTGCCTTCCAGAAGCACCTACAGGAGGGCCGAGGCCTGCACTTCGGGGAGTTCCTCAATACCACAAGCAAGCACCTGGTGAGGAGGTGTGGCAGCGGCGTGCTGGGGGTGTGGCCAGCATGGGGTACACATGACTTGCCAGGGGTCTCCACAGATGCGCCACTTCCCGGATCTGCTGGGCCGCCTGGCCAGCACCAGTCTGTTCTACTTCAAGAGCAGCTGGGAAGATGTCCGCGCCGCAGCCCCCATGCTCACGGGTAAGTGCCCCCCCTCTCTGCCCCTCCACCTGGCCGGCCCTCACCCTGACCAGCCCCTTGCCTGCAGGGTTCCTGGTGCTGCACGTGGAGCCCCAGCATCGGTCACAGGTGGACCTGGAGCAGCTCACTGCCGGTTAGCAGCACTGCCCCCCCCCGCCCCCCCACCTGTTGGGCTGCACAGGGTTCCTGCTGACCCTGTGGGCACCAGGGGGAGACTAAGTGATTTTCCTGGATTTCAAGGATTTTTTCCCTGTCACTGGTGACCTCATCGTCTCTAGTAATTCACGGAAACTTCTTAACTGTTCCAAAAGAGCTTAAAAAACACTAAAAAAGGAAAAACTATCTTTCCGTTGGCTCCCGAGCCCTCCCAACAGCAGCCTGTTGCAGGAGGGTGGTGGGCGGGCGGCAGCCCCACGCACAGGGTGGGAGTGGCTCCAGGGTCCCAGCTCTGCCTTCTGTGCCAGGAAGGGGGTGGGATAGGCCCCAGTGCAGCTGTGCGTGGGGACCTGGCCTGGCGTCAGCTCTGAGGGGCCACAGAGTCGCTCCCTTCCCCAGCGCTGCAGCTCCTGCTCAAGGACCCGGCCCCCGAGGTGCGCGGGAAGGCCGCCGAGACCCTGGGCCGCCTGGTGAAGTTCGCCTGAGGCTCCTGCACATGCCCCACAAGCAGCACCAACCAGCACAGGGCAGTCCGTGCCCTGCCTTGCTCCCAATAAAGCCATTCCCACCTCAGCAGGTGGGGGGGTGCAACGCCTTGGCCTTTCCTTGTGGGGCAGGTCAGCTGGTCACCCCCCGGGGGGAGATCGTATGAAGTGTGGTGGGGGGAACTCTCAAGAACTCAAATTCAAGGTCACACTACCAGTTAGAAGGGAGAAACATCTCTATTGAGGGTCCTGAGCAGGTGCCCGGACCCAGGGCTGCAAGGCTCCCTAGGTGAAGAGGCGGACTGTGCCATCGGCCCCTGAGGAGAAGACCCACGGCTGGGTGGGGTGGAAGGCCACATCCAGCACACCCAGGTCGCGGGTCAGCGTGTGCCCCCTCAGCACCTTCACAGGCACCAGCAGCGGGTTTTGCAGCAGGTCGCTGTGGGAGAGGGAGGGGCTCAGACAGGTGCCCTGTCCCTTCGGGGCAGGGGTGGGTGGGCCCCCCGCCCCCACCCCGGAACTCACTTGTATACCATCCCGTGGCAGACGATGACACTGCCGTCGTCGGAGCCGGACGCAAAGAGCGGGTACTGGGGGTGGAAGGCCACGGCCCGCAGGGCCTTCCTGTGGTGTCTGTGGGAGGGGCCTGGTTGAGGGGAGCAGGGGAGAGGGACCACAGCCCACTCCCACACACATGCCTGCAGAGGCCTCACCTCAGCACTCTGTAGGGCTTGGTGGAAAGGTCCAGGTCGAACCACACCAGCTTGCTGTCGTAGCTGCCACAGATGAGATTGTCGCCTGGGGGCATACATGGTAGGGACCTGGTGCCTGGTGGCTCCACCCAAGGGGTATGTCCCTGTATCCCCACCCACGGGTACACCGGGCCCCCTGCCCTCACCTGCAGGGTGCACAGCCAGGCTGGACACCCACTTGCAGTTGGGCATCAGCTTCTTAGTGAGCTCCTGGCGCAGCAGGTGGTACAGGCGGATGCTGCGCTGCGAGGCCACAAGCAGGAAGGGCCGGACGGGGTGGAAGGCCACACGCTGTACCTGTCCGTGGCTGCGGCGGAAAGGGCTCTGGCTGCGGCGGTGACTCAGCTGATGGATCAGCACCTGGGTGTGGCCCTGGGTGGCCAGCACCACGGCCATGTAGTCCCCACGCCCGTGCCAGGTCACCTGGGTCACTGGCTGTAGGAGGCGAGGATGACTGAGCGGGGCCTTTCTCCACCCCTACCACGCCTCCTGGCCCCAACTCCCAGTCACCTTGCCATGACAGATGCGCAGCCGAAGGCCCCCCGGGCGCTCATCCTCTGAGGCTTCCAGCCAGCGGGCAGGCTGCAGGGCAGGTTCCTCAGGAGGGGTGAAGGCGCCCAGCAGCTGGTCTGTGTTGCCCACTGCCAGCCTGTCCCCCAGGGTTGGATTCAGCAACAGCACCGTGTCTTCCCTGCAGGCCAGAGCCAGACGCAGGCCCTCAGACACAACAGCCATGGCAGCCTCTGCCCCCACAACGCCCCCAACTTACACTTACACAGCCACAGCCACCAGACAGATGGTGGGATGGGGGTTCCATGCAACACTCTTCACTGCGCCCCCCACGGGCACAGTCCTCATGCAGCGGGCAGTGGCCACCTCCCAGAACCGCACCGAGCCATCATCTGAGCCTGGGTACAGCAGACAGGACCTCAGCACCTGTCCACCCTCCCTCCCACCCAGGTTCCCAGCATGGGGCTCCCACGCAACTTCCAGCCTACCTGAAGCCAGCCACTGACCCCCTGGGGAGATGCTCAGGCAGCGGACGAGGTCACTGTGGCCCCTGTAGACCTGCAGAGAAAGGGCAGTGAGGAGACGGACACCCAGGAGTATGCCTCCTGCCCACCCCACCTTCTTACCAAAGCCTGGCACGTGGGGAAAGGCTGAAGGTCCCGAGGCCGAGGCAGTTTGGGGATGAGGTCTTCAGGGTCCACATTTACCTGGGGCAGAAAAGCATGTGGTCAGCCTGTACCCATCCCCGCACACCCTGCTCAGGTGCACCGTCCCCCTGCATACCCTCATCTTCCGCTGCCGTGGACACAGGTAGAGGTCAAGGCAACGCTCAAAGCGCTCATGGATGAAACGGCTGTAGGCAGGCACAGCCCGCAGGCTCGAGAACCTGTGTGGCAGGAAACTGACCTTCCGTTCCCCAGGCTCCTGCTGCTCCCATGCCTGACACTGTGGACATGGGGGTGAGCTGGGGCTGACTTGGGGCAGGGGGCAGGGGCCCAGGCCCTGACCCTACCCAAGCCAGACCCACCTCCTCCGTGCTGGGCAGGTACTCAGGGGGGGGGTTGTAGGACTCAGCGTGGCCAGGCAGGGCCAGCTTGGGAGCAGGCACATGCATCTTGTGACGTCCCAGCACAGCACTGGAGTCCTCCTGGGCCCACAGGTCATAGAAACTGGGGGTGGGGTCCTGGGGCCGGCGAGGCCGGATCCAGCCCATCTTGATGGCATGCACCATGCGAGAGACCTGCAGACAGATGCACGTGGTCAGGGCAGGCGGTGTGAGGGCCGCACCCCAGAGAAGGGGCACCCACCTTCTCCTTCTCCACGAGGGATGGGATGAAGCTGCGCTTGTCGGCAGGGCGGTTGGTCACAGGGTGGATCATGAGGTCCCCGCTGAAGAAGTCCACAGCCGGCTGAGGACACAAGCACAGGCTGTGGGCCAGGGCCCTGCAGGTGTCCCAGATGCTGGGGCCAGCCCCTGCCACCTACCTCATAGGGGTCAAAGCTGCCATCCCCAAACTGGCCCCTCTGCAGCCGCTGTACCAGGGCCACCTGCTCATCCGTCAGCCGCAGGTCATGCCCCGTCGTCAGGTCCTGCACTGTGCGCCTAATGGGCGCAGCGGGGGATGTCAGAACCAGCTCCTGGCCCCCACCCTGCCCCGGGCCCTGCCCCCAGGCTCACCAGTAGTCAGGGTCGTCCATTTTGTCCAGAAACTGGTCCAGCTCATCCCGGGTCCGCACGGGCTTATAGATGCGTCTGCCATCCAGGTCGTAGCCCACGTGCGGGAAGTCGTCGTACCACTGCAGGGGCACGTTGCCCACTGTGTTCCGCACATCCTGGCAGCAGACGGGGTGTCAGCACTGCACACTCACTGAGCACACCCCGCTCTAACACCCCCCAGAGACACGAGGCAGAAGGGCAAGGACCAGGGGAAGGGCCTTGAGGCAGGGCCAGGCACCCCAACACGTGCCGGCCCTGGGGTGTGACGTGGCACGGCGACCGGGCTGCCCCCCTTCAGCCCGCAGGAGCTCCGGAGCCGCACCTCACATTTTCCACTGAAGTGGTGCCGACCCCGAGCACCTCCCCTCCCCCCCGATTCCCTGGCCAGGGCTCTGGAGCCACAGACAAGAGTGAGCTCATCGCGTGGGCTCCCTCCCCTGGCGGGGCCTTGCGCAAAAATGGGCAGCCACAGACAGGGAAGACCCTGCCAGGCCCCTCCAAGAGGAGGTAGGAGCCACTGCATGCTGCCCTATAGGCATTCGAAGACCCCCTGAGCCTCCCCATCCTGCCCCCCACTCCCAATGGGCAGAGTGGCCACATTCCTGGACACACATTCCTGGTCGAGGCCTCTGCCAGCCACCACCCTCCCTCCGCCCAGCACAAGGACTGCTGCCCAGGCAGCCACTTCCTGCAACAGTAGCCACAGGGGGAGGGGCTCAGATGAGCCTGGGCCCAGCTGGGAGCCCCAAGCCCCCTTGCAGCAGAACCCCCAGGCTCTGCCCCTCTGCACCTGCCTACCCCAAGACCTGCAGACTTGAGCGCTCTCAGCAAGCAAGCCTGTGGTATCCACCCCTTGCTGGGAATGCCCTTCCTTCTCCCTGCACGGTCCCCAAGTCTACATGGCCACTTCCTAACTGGGCAGACCCTGGTGGGGAACCTAGTGGCAGGGGTAGGGAGGGGCATGAGGCAGTTTCTCCAGAGCAGAGGAGCAGCACAAGCCAAGAAAGCAGGGAGGGCTCCAGGCAGAGGGCAGGGTTTGTGCCAGCCCTGGAGGGTGCAGCTGATGCCAGGCGGGGGCAGGTGCAAGACAACCAGGCTGTGCCCCCAGGAGACCCCGGGTGTAAATGTGAGTGGGGCTTCCAGAGCTGGGGCTGAACTCCAGCCCCTCAGTGCTCCTCTGTGCACCCCCCACCCCGCATGCCTGGCACAGAGGAGCCAAGTGTACATGGGAGGGAGAGACAGACAGGGTGTGGCTAGGCGCCGAGGCCAGGGCAGCTGGGTTGACTTGGTCATGCCAGAGGAAAAGGTTGGGGTCATGGGTCCCATCTGACCCTCCTGCCTCTGCTGAGGGGTAGAAGAGGGGATTGCATAGCCCCAGAACCACCCATAAGGGGGCTCCCACTTCCCCTGAATCCCCCGGAGACAGCAAGATGCTCCGGGCCCCTTCAGCGTGGCGGGAGAAGGCTGAGGGACGCAGGGCCCCTGCTCCAGCGGCCTCCAGGGGCTGGGAGGCGGGGAGGAGGGCGGGCCTGCGCGGGGGAGGGGCCGCCAGTGCTATAAAGGCCGGGCCCGCAGCCCCCGCTGCAGCCCGGGACGCACACGTGCGCGCGGCGCACCGCCACCGTGGGCGCCTCAGACCCGCGCCTCCCCGGCCCGGGCGCCCGCCCACGAGGCCCGGCGGCATGCGCTGCGCGCGGAGAAGCTGACGGCGGCCAGCCGAGTCCTTCGCCATGCTGCGCTCGGCGCCCCCTGGCCGCTACCTGTACCCCGAGGTGAGCCCGCTGTCGGAGGACGAGGACCGAGGCAGCGAAAGCTCGGGCTCCGACGAGAAGCCCTGCCGCGTACACGCGGCACGCTGCGGCCTCCAGGGTGCCCGGAGACGCGCCGGGGGCCGTCGGGCGGGGGGCGCCCCGGGCCCCGGGGGCCGGCCGGGCCGGGAGCCCCGACAGAGGCACACAGCAAACGCACGGGAGCGGGACCGCACCAACAGCGTGAACACTGCCTTCACGGCGCTGCGGACGCTCATCCCCACTGAGCCAGCTGACCGCAAGCTCTCCAAGATCGAGACGCTGCGCCTGGCCTCCAGCTACATCTCGCACCTGGGCAACGTGCTGCTGGTGGGCGAGGCCTGCGGCGACGGGCAACCGTGCCACTCGGGGCCTGCCTTCTTCCACGCAGCACGCGCCGGCAGCCCCCCACCGCCCCCAGCCCGCGATGGGGAGAACGCCCAGCCCAAGCAGATCTGCACCTTCTGCCTCAGCAACCAGAGAAAGTTGGTGAGTGTGGACGTGGGGCAGCCACACACAGGGCCAAGGAACAGCCCCCTAGCAGCACCTGTAACCCAAGGGCGTGGGTCCCAGGGAGGGAGGAGGGCAATGCTGGGCCTCCCCAACAGTCCCCAGAGCACAGGATCCAGGGGAAGGAGAGAGCCCTGCCTAGAACTGGTGGGTGTCTGAGAGGCCAGCAGGGCAGGCACCAACTTGGCATGGGATGGGGGGCCAGAAGAGGGTTGGTTCAAGCAATTCTGGGCCCCTGCCCCCATAAGGGCAGTGAGGGAGTAGGACGACCCTGCAGGGAAGTTTGCCCGGCTGCAGCCCCCACCCCTGGCCTGATGTTTGCCCCTGGCCTGCCGTTTATCGGCACCTGCCATCCCTCCCTGGCCTCGGCCTCAGGGCTGCCCACTCAGACGTGGCTGTGGGTCTGGCCTGGCGGGAGGCTGGCAGAAGACTTGGGGGCTGTGGGCGAGGGCCGCCCTGCGGGACACCAGCCACTGTGATTTACAGCTCCCGCGGTGCTTGGTGGCACCGGAAAAGCAGGGTGAGCACGGAGAAACTACGGCCTGGCTTTTCCCAATCCCCATTTCCTCTCCAGACAGCCCGCGCGAGCTCCTGGGGCCTGAACATCTGGGAAATTTAATTTTACAATTCCGGCTGCGCAGCAGTGTGTGCTCTCCTCCCAAGTGCACGGGGAAGCGGGGTGAGCGCGAAAGGGGGTGCTTCCCTTGCCCGCCACCTGAGACGGCGTGGGGGAACCCAGAGACGCGGGCTGGTGCCGGGTCTCTGCCCAGGCCCTGACACTGCCCTCCCTCTGCAGAGCAAGGACCGGGACAGGAAGACGGCGATTCGGAGCTAGAGGCTGATGCCACTGGGCGACCCACAGACAGCCCCCATGGACCTGACTCAGGCACAGGCCTCCGCGCAGGAGGGCGCTCCCCAGGCCCATGCCACCTCCGGCTCTGAGTGGGGTCGATGGACGGACAGGCGGCAGCAGGACTCTGAGCTGGCCGCAGCACTTGCCCAGGCCGACTGGAACTTCCGATGCTGGCTTCCTACCTGGGTTTTCTTCTGGTTACTGTGTGCGGGCATCTTGGGTCTTTGATATGGTAATATAAAGTCTGGAAATTTTGTATAATTAAAAACAAAACAGTATCTTCCAAAGGTGGAAGCACACTGTCCGTGCAAAGGGTCCAGAACCCGTTCTGAGCCCATTTCCAACCCCAAGGGCTGGCTCTTTCCAAGTCCTGTCCTCCCGGGGCTGGATGCACCCCTGTCCTCAGGGAAGACCCCCACCTCTAAGGCCTCAAGGCAGAGCGAGATGCCTTCTGCCAGGAGCCCAAGGAGACCAGCAAAGGGGGAGGAGGGCAGGATTGATGGACACAGACAGCCCCAGGGCCCTGCTCTCAGGACCTGCACAGCACCCAGGAAGCCCTGAATAGTGAGGCTGGCACTGCTCAGGGCTTTGTGCCAGACCTAGGGGCCTTGGCACTTCAGCCTGTGGCCGTGGAGCCCCAAGAAATGGGCTTGGGAAACTGAGCAGAGGGCGCTGCCTGGCAGAGGCCTTAAGGCGTGGGCCTGGAGGCAGCCGCCTCCGTGCACCTGGGGGTGCACCCTGCCCAGCCCTGCACGCGGCCCCTCAGCACTGCCCATACTGGGAGGACCCCGGCCACCTACCACTGCGTCTACCCAACTCCCCCATCTGCTAATGAGGAGGGCAATCCAGGCCCCTCCCCGAGCTGTGCACAGCTGGCCCACCATTAAAATGCTGCAGGTGACAATTATAGTTTCGTGGTGTGAGCTCCACGGGCACAGGAGGAAAGGCAGTGTGGCCCTGTGTGGGGAAGGGTGCAGAGCGCCAGGTGCTGGTCCTGGGCCCTCTCAGCTCTCAGGGCAGGCTCGGGGCCCCCAGTGGCATGCTCCCTTAAGCCCCTGGGGGCAGCCAGGTGCTGGGGCCCACGTGGGCACCCCAGCAGGGCAGGGCCAAATTTGCCTCTTCTCTGCGCAGACAGGCTCCAGGGAACTATGGAGCAGGAAGCGGCCGTGTAGCTTTGGAGGAACTTCTCAAAGCCAGAGCCATTAAGGGGTAGAGGGGGCTGTGTCCAATCTGATAGAAACACAGCAGGATAGAAAGTCACAGCGGCAGGTCCCACTCAGAGAAACCCAACTCCAAATTTCCTCTCCTTAATCCTGCAGGAGCTACAGCTGGTCCAGGGAGGGGAGGAGAGAGCGAGCTGGTCACCGCAGAAGCCCCCCGCCCATCCGAGGAACCAGGACCCAGGCGGGGGACTCCAGGTCCAGCTGGGGACTGAGAAAGGCACCCCTTCCCCTCTATGGACCCTGGGGTACTTTCAGGACCTGAGCTGGGGAGAGGTGCTGGCAGTCCCCCTGGGTCTCTGAGGCCCCTCCCGCCGCACAGGGCAGGCTGTGTGGAGGCTTCACATGCCCCACCTGGGCCCAGGCTGGGGGTGCGAGTCTCCCTCACGAAACCCCCAAGATGATGGGCAGTCAGTGGGCACCCACCTCACAGTCCTAGAGTGGCCACAAGGGAAGAGGGAGCAGGCACAGAGGAAGGCCCAAGAGAAGGAAGTGCAGGGGGAGGGACAACTCTTGGAGCAGATCAGACAGAGAGGCAGGCGTCAGGGACCCTCCCCTGGAGATGGTGTGTGTGGAGATGGGAAGTCAGTGCGGGGACAGGCCTCTGGGGCGCCCCCAGGGCGTGGGGGGTCAAGGCTGTCCTCGGCAGTGCACACAGGCCAAGCCCTTTGCTGCTGCGCCTGTGACTCCAGCAGCGGCTGCAGCTTGGCCAGCCACGGGCCTGGGCAGTAGGCCCGGCTGCTCCCTGAGCTGCACCAGTAGCAGCAGCGGCTGCGAGGGCCTGGACCGCCAGCCAGCAGGGGAGGGGGAGGGGGCAGGGAGGAGCACTCCGTCACCCTCCACTGCTCCAGAAATTCAAACCAGACTGGGGGTGGCTGGGGCGGCCCCACGCAAGTCCACTCGGCTGCTCACAGCCGCTGGGCAGGGGGTGGCAGGTGCTCCCCGCCCACCTCAGCCTGGCTTCCTTCCCCCCATGGCCAGCAGGCCCTGGGACAAAGACCCCAGGCTTTCTGTGTTGTGCCCCACAGGCATCTGGAAAGGAGGGGGCCAGCCTCCACTAGGGCCAGCAGCCACCTCTGTGGGCCAAGCTGGGCTGGAAACACTCCGACCAGCCTCGGCTGTCAGCTCCCTGTCCCCGGCCTGGGGAACGAGCTGCTGGCGGCACCACATGATTCATCACCAGGCCGCCTGCGCCCGCAGGCCAGCCGGCCCCCACCCTGCTCAGCACCTGTGGCTGCCAGGAAGCACATGTGACCCCACGGGGTGGGTGCCGCCAACCCCTCCAGGTCAGGCCCTGTGCTGGGAGCCCTGGCTGAGGGCACAGACAGCCGCAGCCCAGCTCTCTTGGGGCTGTCCTGCGCCAGGACCAGGCTGTGGGACAGGCCGGCAGGGTCCCCACCCCAACTGCACTGGACAAGGCAGCCACTGGCTGACATGAGGCTGGGCTGCGAGGGTTCCACTTGATGGGCCCGCCCCTCCCCCTCCCCAAAGTGGCTGCAGCTGTCAGGCCCGCAGATTGGAACTGCAGGTACGGCCTGGCCCGCTGCCACCTCCCTCCCTGTCTGTCTGCGAGGGAGGAAGCCGGCCCACCTCTGGAATCCTTCACTCGCTCCTCGTTCCCTCTCCACCTGTCCCCCGGGAGCGCGGGGTCAGCCGCCCTCGCTCGGCTCGCTCTTTCCCCTTGCCCCTCTCCGATTACAATGCCGGCAGTGTTCACCGCGCTCCCCGGCACGAAGCTCCCGCCTGTCTCAGAGCGCCTGGGCCTTCCTGCACCTCGGTCCCTCCCGGCTCCTCCTCGGTGTCTCACCCACCTCCGCCCCCCATCAGTGCCCTGGCTCACCTGCTGCAGCTGAACCCACAGAAGGCTCCAGCAGGATGAGTTCTGGTTGTTAGACCAAAGAGGAGAAAGCCAGGTCCTAACCCAAAGGCCAAGGTCAGAGAAGCCCCCACCCCCACCACGGTGGACTGGGCTCTGGGACGTGGAGAGCCCACTGGCTGTAACCAGTTGGGCCTAAGTGTACCAGGTAGGGAACTCAGAGCACCCTTCCCAGACACCTGCATCGGAATGTCCCATCATTTGCAGGCTCAGGTAGCAGAGCCGCTCCGCTGAGACCAGCCCAGATGCCCCCAGCTCCTTCCTAACAAAAGCTATGCTGGCTTGACCGGCCCCCGAGCTTGTGGGCACAGGGCCCCTCCAAGCTCATGACTTGGCCCCCTACCAGCACCTGCAGGGCTATGGGGGGAGAGGGCACAGAGGCCACCCCTGCCCCCAGGCCCTCAGATACCTGAGACACCACCCACATGGCAAAGGCTGTTCTGCGCCACACTAATCAGAGACAGAGCTGCTGCCTCAAGTGGGGTCTGGTCCTGGGAGCTCCACACCGGCCCCCAGACCCCCCAATCTACTTCGAGGTCTCAACCTCAGCCCCAAGCACAGTGCGCCCAGCCGGACCTCCTCTGCACTCAGTACCCCTGCCCAGCAGGCCCTACAGAGCCTGGCTCCCAGCATCACAGCTCCAGCCCT
>PVKM010043241.1:0-12576 GCA_004027735.1 Carollia perspicillata
GTAGTGGGATAGGAGCACCTCTTTAGCCAGGATCTGTCAAAGGCCCATTGTTGCTGCCATCAGGGAGTCCTTAGAGCCTAATTACTAAAACAAGGGGAGTAGGGCCCCAATGTCTTAAATCACCATGAAAACAGCAGAAACAAAAACCACAGACATATGCAGTAGACCTTCCCTTTGGGCCCCTTGATTTATGCTTCAAGTCAAGAAGAGTCGACAGCATTTCACTTCCCCTTTGGCAAGACAAACCCAATGAAACCATTTAATTTAAAGGCTTTTTATTAGGAACCAGGGGAATGAGCTGCTTATCCCTCTATAACAGTCTAGAGCAGGTCATCAGGCCCAGGATGGACAGAGGTTGTCAAAGGTGCTGTGGTGTGCTTTGCTGCATTTGCTTAGGGCCTGGAAGGAAAGGTGGTGGCAACAGAGGTTGGCAGGAACTGGTGTTAGCCAAAACACCAGTCGCTTGGGGAGAGCCCTCTACTTTCCTTCCAACTCCACTCCAGGCTAGAGCATGCCAGGAGAGAGAATGTGGCTGGAGTGGGCGGGGCACAGCAGCGTCATCTGACCCCTGGTTTCATTCAGTGCTACTTCACTTGCCTGCCCTCCACTCTTCTTGCCGTTTAGTGATTAGGTATTTGAAGAACTCATACACAGACCATGCAATGGCTGTGGAGGGGATCTGGTAAATTACTCTAGCTTGCACCCCTCTGAAGTAGGCGGTCACCCCGCCTACTTGATATACCGTCCTGAAGGCACTAGCCATGCCTGTAACATGTCCTGTGAAGTTTGAGTTCAAAGCCAGGGACTCCTGGGTGTTGAGCAGTGTTTTGCAAACGTCCAGTGGGGTTGTGACAGCGGCAGCTATAGCTCCTGCACAGGCTCCGGAGAAGACGTGGGAGCTGGGGTTGTACCGTCTCTGGGGGTTAAAGTGCTCCTGCAGGAATTCGTAGGTCATGAAGTGAATGGCTTGGAAGGGAACGTTCATGGTCAGCTGGGTGGTGTAGCTGCGGTAGAAGGCCCCGGCCCCTTCGTTCTGCCACACTGCCCGCACACAGTCTGTCACGCGGTGGTAAGGTGAGTTGTACATCTGCATCCTTTGCTTGACCACTGCCGATGCCATCAACGAGGAGGGAGACATGGGGATAGCAACCGACCGATGAGCAAGTGTCCAGATTCAGAGTCCCAAGTCAGCGGATCAGCCAATGGAATGGAGACAGAAAAAAATATGAGTGAGCTGTCAGCCTGATAAGTCAAGGTTTCTCTTTTTTGACAGAAGGGAATCAGAGAGGGTTGGTAAAAAGACAAGAAATAATGGACCCGCTTTAGTTAGTAGAAACCCTACTGGATTTCTTTAAAACGAACTAAATATCACACAAGATAAAGGGTTTCCTTGAAACAAGAACCTATGATTAAATCATTATCATGTTAACTTTCTGTAACTTCCAAAATGAGAAGTGACTCAGTGGTAGTGAACATAGTAATGCTGGACATATTACAGGCTCAGAGCCCTAACAATCCCGACCCCCAGGTACTAACAGCGCACGACTCTTATGACACAACGACAGTTACGAGAGTGCTACCAAAAAGAAAACAAAATTCTTAGCCCAGGAGAGTGTGGCTCTCGTCGCCAAACATCTCCCACTCCCTCCAGTGGATGACACGGTATGAGCTCTGCGGATCCTCACTGTAGCGCTGGCCCGCTGGCCCTTTCCCCTCCACGGCCTTGCCCAGACAGGCAAAGGACTGGAAGTTTAGGAACGTGGCAATTACGCTATCCCTTCATATTTGTTTGAGTACCTCATTATCCAACTAAACTGCCAACGTCCAAGCCGCAATGCAGGGACTGAACTCCACAGTTTACCCTTTCATTCCTATCTCAACTAGCTTCATTCCAACAAGGCGGTATTTTCAAATGTTAAAATCCATCTTCCTCTATTTGAAGTGAAATAATCTGCTAATATTTCAGGTGAGATCAATTCCACTGCAAAGGGGACTTCCAAGAAGGTCCAGGAACAAGCCAAGTAGAGCCGTATCTTTTCCAGGGAAACCACAAAGATGAATGAAATCTCAGTGAATATGCTAGGTGTCCCAGGGGCTCCTTCTAAATTCGGGCATGGGCAGAGCGCCATCTAGTGGTAAGACAGGGTAACATGGCAGGATTTCCCTCTGAAACTCGGCTTTCTTCTGCAAACCAGAAGTAAAGGAAAAGCCCGGACAGGGAGATGCAGCTGCCCATAGACGGAAAGGTTGAGGAATCGTTACCTTCAGCTGGATTCATGGCAGCATCATGAAGTAATGTTGCTACACACCCAGCTGCACCTGCAAAGGAGAAAACAACTGCCACATGTAAGGCCTGGACAGGGCGACATTCACTGAGGCCCCATACCGAAGGGAAGTGGCTGTGCTAAACCGCAGCAGAGTGCGGGATGCTAAGGACCAGCTCAGAACTTGGGAACCCACTACTCCTAAACTCCTGTTCTGAGAAATGAATATATTTGTTCCCAACAACATAGTAAGGTCACCAAGGTGCATTCCACATCTGCAATGCTATGAGCAGGAAGAACGAGACAGTCCAGGCTTTACCAATAAATTCAGTTCATGCAGATAACACTGCGGCCAAGGGATGCCTGCACATCCACTGCCTTCACCGGAGGGAGGACGGCAGGGGCAGGTGGCCACATCTGCGCAGAACCTCACCTTCCATCCTGATGCCTCTCGGCTGCCCAGTCTGCCTCCAAACCCTGACATCTGTCCACCTAGACTTTTCCTCAGGTCCGAACTACCATATTTCTCACCCTCTACATTCACTTTGGTTTTCAGACAATCCTCAATCTCCAGGCTGCTAGTCACTCCCTTATATCCACACAACTTCCAACCCTCTGTTCCCTCTGTTTTTTCCGTTCTGAAGTCCCTTGGCTCCACCCCCATTCACTTGGAGGACTTGTCATGTCCTCAAAGACAAACACTAGTCAGCTGCGGTCCCGAAAAAGTGAGGCAAAGAGCTGGGGCTCCATTAGTGTCTCTCTTGGGCGGCTGGGTCACCTCCAATCCTGCCCTGAGGAGCAGGACAGCAGCCAGCTCTCAAGAAATACACAACAGGGCTAGTTCAACGTGCCTCCACATTACCAGGGCACTGGAAGTTGATGCCAGTGAGAAGATGAAATCATTAAGCGGGTAAGTTAAGGGAGGATATTATAACTCTTCGCTGAGGTGACCCAAAGGGTGGGGTTGAAGTGGCCTGTTTTCTGAGAAAATCAGGTTTGGAAGTCCCTACCCTGAAACCTGGCCTACCCTAGCCCAAAGCTTCAGCTCCGAACCATGCTAAAACCGCAAAACATTGACAATAGCAAAGCCCAGAGTTGGGAAAATGGGGGAACCAGCACAGGAAGGCTCAATACCATTGGCAATATGGCTATTGCCCCCAGGATGGATTATATCACTCAATGTCTTTTTTAACTTTTCGTAGCAGGCAAAATAGAGGGCATGGGCAGGCCCTGCGCCTGTTGCTGTGACATTCAGCCCCCGCATGGGCCTCCACAGGCCCTCCGTTCTTATAATCCTCCAGAGGGCCTCCAACACATTGCGATAGCGGGCTGCTGGGTCGGGCTGTAGGCTCTGCATTCGGGTCTGAAATTACAGAAAGGAGAAGTGCAATGTCAGCGATGCCAATTTCTCACTCACCCTCAACACTCAGGCTTTGGGCACTGGGCAGACCTTCTTCATGGAATCAAGCCGGTGTGCAGGAGTGACACCTGGCATCCAGCTTTACCTCCTTCCAAATCTATATCCGATCTAAGACTTAGACCTTTCTTTTTCTAGTCATTTATGTCCCTAAGAACAGAATACCATCATTTTCCTGAGAATATCACCCCTTGGTAAGTGTCCTTGAACTCCAAAATGATTCATAGCTTCAGCAATAAATGTGAAGCCTGTGTTTCAGCAGAAGTTTCTTTTGTGCCCTTAATAACTCGGGACTAAGAATTCTTTACATATGGATTCTAAAGTCAGGTGTTGATTGTCTACACATACTTGATGCGTTTCTGAAGACTGGTCCTGGCCCTGCTTCCTGACTATATACTACACTGACTAATGAGATGATAATGGCGCATCCTTTGATAAAACTGAGATGACAATCTGACTTTTTCACAGAATCTGGCATTGGCAGCTGGGTCTGTAAGACAGTCTTGGCCAAAGTAGCATTCCTAATAGATGCTGCTCTCATTTCCCGGGAAGAAAGTTTACCCTGAAACTATGAAGGTGGATCTAGTCTCTAAAACTGAAGGGGCTTCCAGATTTCTAGACTACGTTGACAGAATCCCAAAATTGGCATCAGTGAATAAAATCAGTTTCGGTGAAATACAATCCTTAGAACCCCTGGAGGATTCACAGACTGAAATGAAAGTTTACGGTCAATACTTCTGTTACATGTAATACCATGGATGAATCTCACTGGCATAATGTTAAATGAAGTAAGACACAGGAGTATGTTTATGAGAGTTTGTCAATATAAGAAATGTCCAAGCCTGTAGAGAATTTTTATGACTTTATTTGAGCCAAAGTGACAACATGTGCCGGGTGCAAGATCTCAAATGCTTTCAGTACACATTTTGTATGATATTCCTTGACTACGTTTTATTAAAATTTGGGAAGTGAATCTTATTTAAGACACTACCCCAAAGGGGTATTATCTCTGAGGGTGTTTCTCCCTGTGAAGATCTGTCTGTCAATCCACTTCAAGGCTATGGTGGCACGGGACTAACAGAATATAAAATCAATACCCAGTGCCTGCAACACAGTAGACACTCAAGATGTGTTTGCTGAATGAATAAATGAAAGAATGAATGAATCTTAGCTGTGTCTGCACCAGTTCAAAAAGTAGTAAATCAGCCATTAGTGACCAGCAGGGGGTGACCGATGTCCAAGTACAGTTCAAATTTGTGCTTCATTCTAATCACTGATTGAATCTGCATTTAAAAGCTTGAACCTTCTTGTTGGCCATCTGGAACCCAAGAGTAATGCCTTTTCTCAAGAGCATGGGAGAAAAGAAAACTAACTGGACTGACAGAAACTAACCAGATTAACAGGTCCTAGTTAGACCTAAGCAATCCACATTCCTCTATATTTTTTCCTGCCTGCTACCAACACAGAATTGGAAGCTTGAAAGATTACTGGAAGTTCAATCAGAAATAAACAGTATCACTTAACACAGTGTAACACATTTGTTTACACCTCTCAAAAAAAAACACCCTCATAAATATCCAATAAAGGCTGTGCTTACTGATCTTTCACAACACCCAGGAGGCATGAAATCCATCAGATGAGTTATTCAAAGAGACTGCGTCTTTGTTGGCTATGGCTACTAATAGATAAATTGGGCCTAGTGGCTTAATAATTACTTGTTTCCGTAAGTTTGTTAGAAACTGATCTTGTATAGGGACAATGTTCGGATATTACATTGCTTTGGCAGATTAGGATGATGCTCTAACATGCTGAGCTACCAGGCCAGGGTCACTGCTTTGCTGGAGTCAATGGTATATTTAACTAACTAGTCTTGAAAGGTCTGGCCTCAGAGGCCTGAAACCCTGCACCTCCAAGAGAAACCTGGACTAGGTAAGTTACTCTGAACACGGTACACACATCTAAATCTAACTCACTGAAAATAAACCCTGATAGAGAGGACTCAGGCATAAGCTATGCCAAATATAAAAATATGGCTCCCTGTATGTGTGGGCCAATAAATCTATATTTTGGAAAAGATGAAATGTCTCTAAGAATTAATAGCCTTCAA
Source organism: Carollia perspicillata (assembly GCA_004027735.1). Taxonomy (NCBI): domain Eukaryota; kingdom Metazoa; phylum Chordata; class Mammalia; order Chiroptera; family Phyllostomidae; genus Carollia; species Carollia perspicillata. Next base: position 5,789 of record PVKM010043241.1, read on the forward strand.
TATAAAAATCCTGGCTTTGAAGAAAAGCCAAATGAACAAGCAGGGAGATAAGTGGTTTGGTAAAAGACAAGCCACCTTTGAGTCAGAAAGCCTGAGTTTAAGCCCCAGCTTAGCTAGGTGTGTGGTCCTGGGACATCAGTCTCTGAGCTTCAACGTTATCATCGATAGCATTAGGCTTAGAATGGCTGGCTCACAGGGCAGTTGTGAGGGTTCGAGGAGTTCAGGCATGTAAAAGCTATCAGTAATTTATAAGGTGCTAGAAACAGAAGGCTTTTTATTGTATTCAAATAGGATTCTCAGAAATACTAGTTCATATCTTAGAATTTACAGCTCACGGCAGTGTTGTCTCTTGTATTAGTCATTTCACAAATATGCGTGGGCAACTAACTAGTCTTTAACCACTAATAGATCAGGTCTAATGTAGTATTTTTTTGTTTTCATTTTAAAATTTCTTTGTGGTTTAATTATTTATATGTCCGACTAATAATCCGAAGGTCATGTTTAGTAATGAACACTGTTGTGAGATTCTGTGCCTTGCTTGGTTCTGGGCATGTTTTGGGGAGGCTGTATGGAAGGCTTGGGAGTCAGACTGGGTTCACATCATGGCTCTGCCATGTTGACTATGTGGCCTTGGACAAGTTACTTAATTTGCCTCCTTTTCTTCTTCTGTAAAATATTAAAAATGTTGTCTATTTCATGAAGTTGTTTCTAGGATTAAATGAATAAATAAATACAAGGCATGTGAGATAGTGGTGGGCAAATAAGAACAATTGCAATTTGCTGAATATTTATTACTACCTGCAAGAAAATCAAATAAGCCAACGTTTCCATTTCATAACCTTTCGTCAAATGTGTATAGGTAGCCATTTATATCTAGAATTTGGGAAAAAAAGTCCCCTCTTTAACTTATCCTGGGAGTAGATTATTTGCTTCACCACTACAGAGCCAAAACAGCAGCACCTTGGTGACAGGTGGGTACTTCACCAGATGATTTTGGAAAAAGTTCCAACTGCTTTGAGTTGCAGAGCATGTATATCTCCATAGATAAAGTCTGGTGCTTGCTGGGATTTATTTGGGTTCTCAAATCGCCCTATGACCATGGAAAGAGCAAGGCTACGCTGACTTCCCATGGTCCCTCCCAAGGATATTTTAAGTCGACCCGACCCTGGTAAGTGGCTGGGGGTACACAGGCTTGCAAGCCGGGCAGCAATGTCGGCTTTCATTTGCTAACACTGTGATTGCCCTAGAGGCTCCACCGCGGACACCTGCCTCCAGTCTTGGGGGACAGTTGGGCTGCTCTTCCTCTCTACCACTCATTTATGGAAAGAGGAAGAAGAGCTGCCCAGGGACAAGTTAACTGTGAAGGCTTCTCTGAAGGAAGAGATCTGAATTTTACTCTCATGTCTGCACAACATACTCACTAACATTAAATCCTACCGGTCTCACCTAGTTCTTCCCCTGTCATTTAAACCCCAGCATTAATGGCACATGAAAATGATTCTTCTAAAATAGCTTTAAAAAAAAAAAAAAGACACCTGAGCACTTTTTCCTCCAAATCAAAAAGTTGTTTCTTTAATGTAGGGTGTTGAGGCATAAGTAAGGTTTAAAAAATTCCAAAGCTTATGTAAATGAGTAAGAACTGTTCTTCAAAAACACTGTAGTTAACTTGGAAGGCTAGAAGTGACTCGCAGCAATGCTGTGGTCATGCAAAACATTTCTGGAACTCTTCTTCAGAAATGGTTCCCTTAGTGGATTTTTCAACCTTGGGAGTTAATCAGTCTCTTTGCTATTTGGTCCCACCTTATCTTTGACCCCGATTCTGAATGGTATCAGGTATTAAAAAGTCAATTTCATCTTGTCACAGGACAAAGATTTGTCTCATTAAGGATATGTACCCAAATATTCTAGAGGCATTCCTAACAGAGGAATCTGTCAAATGTTTACAACAATAGCACTATGTAAATATGTGGAGTAAGGAAAGAGTCTCCCAAGGTAATGAGACACACTTAGAGGGATAAGTTGTGGGGCTATTTCTACGTCAGTTACATTATATTTCTCAAGTTATTAAATAATTGTCATTGTGTTCCTGATCCAGTTTTCATTTGATACCTATCCTGAAATATAGCATGCTCCACCCTGCTCTTCACTCACAGTCTAAGTATAGTGACTTTATTTTGTAGTTAGATCATATTAACTTTTTGGATATTTAGCATTAACAATTCAGTCACTCAACCTAGATCTATTACATAAATGTCTGAATCTTTTTCACGTGTAGTTATCCACTTTACATTTCAGTATTGTTAGAACATTAACCATCTTCCTACTTCTCTCTGATGGGTTTTATTGTTTATTTTTACTACTCCCAGTTGACCAGGGCATTTAAAACTCTCATGTCCACTTTAGCCAAGGGCATTTACCACCCTTTCAAAGCATATGGCCCTTGTGAGGAGTTACCTTGCAATGTACTCCTGCCAACTCAAATGCCATCCACAAAGCTTACTGAGCCCTCTCCCCATTTCTTCAGCCACATTACCAATGAAAACATGAGATGGTACTGGAACCAGGGAAAAGCAGAAGAGACAGACTTTGCAGTTCCCAAGTTGATACTATCCTCCTTTTGAATATATAACATTTCCCTAATTTGAGGGGAAAAAACATGCATCATGGAGCTAACAGGATATTGTTTAACTATACCCTTAACATGTAAAGGCACCATGACTCTCTGTCATTATATTTATTTCAAGAGACCCCTCGAGTTTACATCTCAGTTTAGTTCTCACTTTTTTTTAGTGGTTGGTACCTTCGCTCATGCACAACAATAAGAACTGTCAGGAATAATCTGTTCCTCTCTTCACCCAGCTTTCTTCAAAGCACCTGACTGCTGGACCCACTCATCAGCCTGCCTTGCTGTGGATGCAATTACTTATTAGACAGATGTACCTTCGCCAGGATCATGCCCTCCCGTCGAGCCCATTTCACCTTCACACTTACATCCACTTTCTGATCATAATGCTTCCCTTCCGGGCAACTTTTTCCTTTTTGTCAACTTCAGATGGCTGAAGAAAAATACGCTATCAGTTCCATCTCTTGGTTGGGAACTGATGTGCTCCCTACATACACGCAATCCTAATCCCAGCTCCAATTTCATGTTCAGGAAATAGGTGGGGTGTCACACTTACTGAGGAGAAACCGAAACCTTTTCCTGAACAAATCCTTCCCACATTATTCCCAGTCTGGTACTCTGAATTACAACTGCACAATGATTTCCAATCACTCGTGGGTTTGTTTATTTATTAAGTAAATCTTTTATCTGAGAGAGCATAGATAATGGTTCCTGCCCCGTCACTTTTAAGGGAAGACACAGCACGGAGCTTGTAAAAGCACTCGCCCAGAGGACATCTCAAGCCCCTGAGAGTCTGATTCATGCCAGTTGGCTTCATCTTAATCAAGTTAGTAGCACTTACCTGTTCTCATCCCATCCCACCCTATTCCTGTTTAGTCCCAGCTGTGATCCAGGGCTTGGGCTGACAGATTTTCGTTCCAGAGTCCCGATTCAGATCTCACTGACGGTTACAAATGGGTCCCGGTTCCTGACTGGGATCAACTCCCTGCCGGGACCTTGCGTGCATGGAGTATCGCTCGAATTGTGTGGTGATAGCAGGAGCCAGGAAGGAACTCATGTCGGCTCCGGCTCTCGGCCGGGATCCTGGCTCCGGACTGGACCCAGGGGTAGGGTCAACCCCAGGTCGGGTTCGGAGCCAGTCCAAGTCTCACCTTGACGCAGTCGATGGGGTACATCACGCAGTGCTCCAGAATCCCTGCCACGGCGCCTGCCACCATGTGCGTGGTGACAGTGGCTCCAGCCGGCAGCGCCTCGTAGTCCGGGCCGGAGTCCGGTTCCTGTCGTACCGGGGGCCTGCAGGCCCCGGCCTCCCCGCCGCCGGCCCCCCGGCCCACGCCCCGCTGCAGCCACCCGTCCAGCAGCGCTGACTCCCCGGGGCTCCGCCCCGGCCCAGCCGCCGGTCCCCCCGCCGCACCGCCAGCACCCCGACCCTCTAACTCCATCCACCCGGGCCAGCTGCGGCGCCCACCCTCGCCGCCGCTGCCGCTGCCGCCGCCGCCGCCCCCCGGCCCCGTTGCGTCTGCCTCAGGCACGGCCCAGAGAGCCCCGGGCCTCCTGCTCCCGCTGGGCCCCCGCGTACACGCCCCCCAGCCAGCCATTGGTGCCGCCTCCAAGTTAGCCCAGCCCCCTTGGTTACGTAAAAAAAAGTGTCTACGGTATTAGAGAAGCTGTCTGTCATTCTTCGGCCCCGCGGAGCTGCTACCACTGAGATCCCACCCCTTCCCCTTTGATCTTGGGAGCTTCTTGTTTATTGGCCACTGATTGGCCCGACCTGTAAAACTTAAGGCTGAACTTTGATAGGCTCAACCACCCTTGATACTCGACCGCGGCCACGTCGGGATCCTATTGGCTACAGAAAAGAGAGCGAAGCGCCGCGGCAAGACAGAGGCTGGATTTGGGCCTCCGAGTGGTGCTAGTAGAGTTCCCGGTGCTGCTCGTCGGATCGCCTTGGGGATCGGTGCCAGGCCTCAAGGTCGAACTGCTGACTGCTACCGTTAGGACCCACACTCGAGCGCCCGCCCCAAACCCGAGACGCACGGGTCTCTAGACCCAGAGCTCTGTTCCCGCGGGATCTCGGGCTGGGGTGAGGTGGAGCCAGCCTGAGCCGGGCTTCTACTGGCATGGCTCACAGACCTGTTCCGGAACCTGTTGCAACATGCGGGCGGCGGCCCATTAGACTCCGGTCGGTTCTGGAGTGTTGCCCCCAACACTCCCCACCCCCAGGTGCGCGCGAGCTGACTCCTGAGGGCCCGATAGTCTTCAGATCCCAGCGCCCCGCACTGAGCTTGCCTCCGAAGTCGCCCAGTAAGCCCCGAATTTGAATGAATGAGTTCTCCGGGTGTCTGCTATCAATAGGCCCTGCGCCCAGCGGAATGCTGGAGGCAGGGAAGGGAGATGTCGAAATCAGGCAGTTTGATTCTGAGATGTCAGCAGGTGGAAAGGCCATACTGGAGGCAGCTGCTCAAACAGCGGGGAAAGTACCGCAACTATGAGGAAGCTCGGAAGTACAGCTGGTCCCTGACCTGAGGCTCTGATGCGAACTCCATCGCCTGGTAGTGATAGTCTTTAAAAGACCGCTGCCTCCCTGGCGGTTCGGCTGGAGTCAGAGCGGCGCTCACTGGTTAAAGAACAATGCCCCAAATTCCCAGTTTTGAGCAACACCTCCTGAGCTGAGACGGTGCACAGGACCTCTGCAGGCTCGGTTGAGTAACACAGGCACTTTCCCCACTCGGTTCTTCCCGGCATCCATTCAATGGAGTGTGTTTGCGCAAGCCTCCACACTGCTTCCCGCTGTCTTTACTACCTAATTTTACTAAGATGATGATGCAATTGTGAACTTTTCATTTTGATTATAGCTTTTCCTTAGATAGATAAGAGGCTTTCCTTTTTCTCTAAACCTTAACCCTTCCCTGGGTCTCTAGGTTTTTAAATTGTTTCTAAAATTTTTTTTAAAAAAACTCATCCATTCTCTTCCTCTTCAGCAGTGGTTATTATTAACCTTTGAGTTTCGACCTTTTGGAAAATAATGAAGCTACAAATCCTTGTCTCCCCACCACTTCCCACCTGCTATGCACGCACATAATTTCGCATGTAATTTCTGAGTTTGCAGAGTCTCTGAAAGTGACTTGTGGACCCTTAAGGGTCTCTTAATCTCATGTTAAGAAACCCTCCTCCAGAGCATGTTCAGTCTTCCCTCTTCTCTAGCTCATTTCCCTTGGAAATGAATAGATCTCGAAATGAAACCCACTTATCCTGGTAGAATACTAATTCTCTTTATTCAACTACGAATGATTTATACCTGCTATGTCCTTTCTCTTCTAAAGCCCTACATTGTTATACTTTTCCTCAATGGTCACAAATGACCTTTCCAAATCCGATGGTCTTTTTCTTATTCCCATCTTTCTTGATAAAGAGATAACACTTGACCCCTGTTGACTCATCCCTCAACGAAACTTTTTTCCTAGTGTCAGGAACCTCTCTGTCCTACCTGTCAGACATCTCAGGCTCCTACACTTCTCTACCCACTGAGGGGAAGCATTCCTAAAAGTTTAATGCTTCTTGTTCATCTTGAATACCTTAGAGAATTTTACCATTCCAAATCTGTTTTCTTCATTTCAGCCCTATAAGTATTTCTTTTATTGCACACTTTTTAACTGAAATTTCCATGTGAACATTCAGTTAGTATTTACTGAGTACTAACTTTGTGCCTGACATTACTTGAAGCTGGTAGTACAGGACAGACTCCATGCTCTCATGGAGGGTTTTTTTTCCCTTGGCTGGTTGCTTGTCATTTATTTTCCACTTGGCACAAGGCACAAGGTTATGGGTTGTCAGGAAGACTGTGTGTGGCTTGGATAGTAAAGAGTGGGGCTCTCTGAACTTCCTTCTTTGTGTTTTGTCATTTTGATATGAAAGAACCCAACTGCTTCTGCTTGTGGCAGCCTGCCTAGTGTATGGAATGCGGTGGGATTGGGAGAAGTGGAAAGGGGGATTGGAAGAGGGAGGGGCTGAAAAGAGCCTAGGGCCTCTGGAAGTCTGGTAGCTGGTGGAGGCCACTCAGGATGGGGTCCCAGCATTGGTTTTGCTGTGCTCCCTGCCAGGCTGCTTCCTTGTGGCTTCCTGAGGCAGGTCACAGGTGATCACGCTGCTGCTAAGTGCTCTGGGC
>PVKM010043242.1:0-12585 GCA_004027735.1 Carollia perspicillata
GTTTCATGCAGTTTCTGGATGTTTGTGGTTACTTGTGGCTGAACATAATCTCTCAATGATTTCAGTTATCTTTGGTTGTATGTGATTAAACTTCTGTGCATTTTTCCTCTAGTAAATGCTTCTGTACTTTCTGAAGAAATAACTTTTTCCTTAGCACTCTGATGCTAAGAATTATTACTGTGTTTTTTATTTCCTGAGGTTATATTTAAATATCCCATGTAATAATATATTTTCAGATCAACTTATAATCTTTTCCACTTAATTATTATACGTTCTGAGTCACAGTTACCTTGTATGGACAAAGTCGGATATATTTTCCTGAGGCAAATTTTATTTTATTTTTTTACGCTTAGAACTTTTGACATGAGACTACTTTCTTATTCATTCATAATATTAAAATTTTCAATCATTTTTTTTTAGTCCTCTCCAGCCAAAGACCAACAAAATCATATCTGTAGTAAAAGAGATATGTAATGAAATGAATGCTAATAATAAAAATGACCACAAACCATGAATGACTATGGATGTAACAGTAACAGCACACTTAACAGGATTTCTCGGGCTTGGGATATATAATTTGCTATTCTAGGAAGCAACACTTTTGTGCTGGCTTCTGTGAGGAAATGAACTTCATTCTGTCTTGGGTAATGGTAATCATTTTTATTCAGAAGGCAGAAAGAATGAGGATGCCTGAATACCTAACCTAAGTTGTGAGAAGCACAAATCATTAGTGAGAATAGGAGAACTTTGGTAATTTTATTCTTGGAAACCTATTAGAATAAGAGTTTTTATAAAAAGTTATTCCACTCCTGGTGTTTATGTTTTTGTGTAAAAAGAGAGATGGTTAAGTGAGAAAGCTTTGGTTTCTGAGAAAGTAGAGGTGTTGAAAGTAAGGAAACAACGACAGCTGAGATAATGGGTATGTGGGGCGGCCCTGCTGGTGTGCCTCAGTAGAGTGCCGGCCTGGGAACTGCAGGGTCGCCATTTCAATTCCCAGCCTAGGGCACACGCCTGAGTTGCAGGTGGATCCCCCGTGGCGGGTGAGCAAGAGACAACCACACTTTGATGTCTCTCCCTCCCTCTCCTTTTCTCAAGATAAATAAATAAATAAAATCTTTAAAAATATAAAATAGAGAACTGGGGTGGATCGTGCATCTTCATTATGGAGGGTCGGGGCCCCAGTGAGTGGGGATGTCATCACTGACCATCTTTTTCCCCATCGAATACATCTTAAGGACTTGAGGACTTGCTCGAGTGTGGACTTAAACAGTGGGCAGCAATACCAAAGGCTCTGCATGCCTGGGGTTCACGGCAGTGTAGTTCACGTTTGCATAAACGTGTAGACCTGGAGCTAGTTGCAGAGCATGCGCCATTTGATAATGAGCGTGGACATGGGAATGTGGCCTGAGGGACTTCTCGCTGCTTCAGGCCATGGTATTTGTGGTATTTATGTTTCTACTTAGCACCAACTGAAATCATTTGAAATTCCCTTTTGAAATGGCATATTGCTTTGCTGTTAAACTGAGTGACCCAATTTGTGTGTGTTATGAAGGAAACCTCTGGGTTCCTCCCAGTTTAAGAAAGAGTTCTGGTCATTGCACCGCTGTAGCCCATCACGGGTTTTCTGTGGCAGAGTGATGCCTGTTCAAGTCCAATGTGGTTTCCTGGCGAAAACACCAGAAAGCCATCGATGTTTAGACGACAGTGATCTAAGGAGAAATTGAGGTGACCTGCAGACAAAGTATCGGCAAAGGAGGTGTATTTGATATCTTCAAACTGGGGAATTTTCTGTTCCTTTTTATAAGATGAGTAGCTGGAAGTTTTTTGTTTCCATGGAATGCACAAAGCTTTCCATGCTTATTTTTGCTGTTTTCAGGGTTCATTTCTGCATGTTTATACTTCCAGGAGACTTTATGGAATATTGGGTAAAAGGTAATGACTTTTATTTCACTAAACAGCAAAGGGAATCCAGATTTGGTCCCTTTTCTTTTTCAGTGCTAATGTATGTTTTCTAAGTGGTGTAAAGATTATGTGATTTTATAATAATTGGCATCTCACATGATCCCCTGCCCCTGTCATTCCCCCCATCCTGCAAGTGAAGAAGGTAAAGCACAAACCTTACCCAAATGTACGGAACTCGTTATAGTGGCCTCTCAATTTTAGTCATAATCTGTGCTCCTCTACTGTGCAGTGTAAAAAAATTTAAATTCAAAAGAACAATGCTAAGCTCATAAATATGTACCTTTACAGATGTAGGATCACAGTTTCTAAACAGGACTTAAAAGACTACATGGTGATCTACCTATGTGACATTCTGGAGAAGGTAAAGGTACAGGAACCTCAGACGGATTCCTGTTTAACGGTGGGTTCAGTATAAACAGGCACCGCAGGAATGTTCCTGTGGGTTGATGGAGTGTTTTTGGTCTTGGTGGTATAACTATGCATTTGTGAAAACTCACAACTACTCTTGAGACAGTATGTGTAAATACTAAAAACATGTACAGTGACCAGAATGTTTCCATATGCTGGGAGAAACAGTTAAAACTGTCCTGAACTTAGATTGCTACATGTGCAATACTTCCCTTCACCACCTTGAGGTCCTACTTAGAAGTGAAAAGTGAGAGGAAGGACAAAGGTCACAAGAGGACTTTCTTGGTACTGAATTGGATTCTAGGAAACACACTAGGGAAACACCCATCCTCATTCACACAACGGGTAAGACAGTGATAGGGCTCCTGGCACCCACCTTTGAGACAACACCAGGTTTCTTGAGTCATATACAGGAAATGCTCTGCTGGGAAACAGAGCGGTGCATCTAACAGGTCTCCACGAGTAAGGTCAGCCTGGGGATATCCTAATCTAATCCTTGGGCATCCGCATCATGTCTTCCCGGGGTAGGTCTGGAGGCCATTTCCAGCTCTTAAGTTTCCCGTCCCAAGCCGACTGTGGTTGTGCCTCCTTTCTTGGAAACATGTTTAAATGCCACACCTATCCCACTCTGGAAATTTTTGTTGCAACCCAGAGCCCATGTCTGGAGGAACAGGCTCCTCGAACACATAATTGCATAAGCAGCTCTGCACCAAGAAGCACATCTCACAATATTCTCAAACCCACCAATGATGCCAAAATGAGATGCCCTGCCTTGTCCTAGCTCCAGGAATCCCTCAGGAGCCCCGTTGTCCCAGAAGCGCCCTCTCCAGCTCTGTGGCACCTTCCACACTGTGGTTTGAGTGGCGCCTGCGCTGACCACGCCCTCACTGGAGAGCAGCTTTCGGAGTGTGGAGCCGACCCACCCTCCAAGTTCGGAGGCTGGTGGGGACTCTTTTCTGGACCTGGACTCACCCAGAAGAATTTCGGCCCCATGGCCTGTGGGAAATGACACCTCAGCCAGGCCCTCAGCACTCCAGAGGGGTGCCCCCACACTTCACATGGCTCCCCAAATGCAGGGCCGTACCACACCGAAGTGGAGGGAAAAGCCAGGGACGTCCGCCTTCCCCAAACTGCAGGCGCGCGAGGTGATGCCAGCCTCTCACCTCATTGGAGGCCGTGCCCACTGTTACTTGAAGAGGAGAATCAGAAATGAGCCAAACCTCCTCCCTGCCCTCGCCACAGCTTCCACTGTTTTCTTGGGTCCCCCAGGTCATCTCTCTGTGTGGTCCCAGGTCCCGAGGCTGCTCCCCATCCCTATCAAGGAACTTGCAATGACGACCAGAGATCCAGGGCTCGGGGAGGACTGGTCCCCAGGGCTGACCCAGGGAGACCTGAGCGCAGGTGAGACCTCATGGAGATGGTGGACGCCATACAGAGGAGTTGGCAGCCAAGTAAGGAAGCACAAACCTTCACTGACCTCCCTGAGCTTCCAGAGGGAAAGCAAAGAGGAACGGTCACATGGTTTGGGGGGGTGCATTTCCGGAAGTGATTGCAGCAGCGTGAGGATTTGGGAGAGGATAACTCCCGCCGTTCCGGGCCCTGATGCTCACTTCTTCATGCTCTTGAGTTGTATTTCTTAGGTGATCTTACAGTAATGTACAGGCTCAGGAAACTTGAAGCCGTTTGTCATCAGGATGGGCAGATGGACACTTCTTGGGAGATGAATTTGGGAACCAGAAGATAAGATACCTTTGTGTCACATAGGATGGAGCTGAGAACAGTTCCCTGAAGAACAAGTTCATGTGGGCCTGGGATGAGTTTGTGTGTGTCTGTAGGCTAGTTAGTCCATAAGTATCAATCTCCTGTGTAATACGCCTCCTGGTAGATGCTGTAGTGAATGAAAGGGAACAAATATCCCTGTCTCATTGAAGCTGCCATTGTAGGAGACAAGAAACAAGGGATACTAATAAGATACGTAATGTGGCAGATGGTACTTAGCCCTAAGGAGGGAGAGAAGGCTGCAGAGCATCACTGAGGGCCTGGGCCGTGTGCGTCTGCGCCAAGGCCTCTGAGGGTTTGTGAGTCTGTGTCTGTGTCTGAGTGTGTGCCTATGCATGTTCAGTGACAAAGCCTGTGTGATTTTGTATGTCCGCCAGGGGGAATGCATGTGTGTCCTTAAGATCTGGAATGCTTTTTATTTCATTTTGCCTGAGTGCCCTGGTAGTACCCCCCTTGCCATGTTAAATTGAACTGGTTGGCACAGGGAAATTCTTGTCTTCTTTCTGATTGTATTAATCATGTACTTTATATTCTGTATTTTAAGATATTTTGACATCTTCGGTGGGCTTTCAGACATAGGAAGATACTTCCCTAGGGAACTAGGGGTGCCTAATTCCATACTGGCGGTGGACAACTTACCTGGAGCACACCTTTCATGTGCATACAACCCAATCTGGTGCCACGTCCCTAAAAGCTCCTTATTCCCTACACACCAGGACAGTATGTCCCCTGGTATAAACCATCCCAGGGCCAGGTACCTCAAAACTAAGACAGTTCCTGTGCCCCAAAGCCTGCTGGCATTTTTCAAAGTAGCCAGTCCTAAACTGCTTACTCTGCACTGTTTTAGCTTGCCTGTGGAAACCTAAATAAAGGCTCTGGCTGAAGTTTTTGGCTCACTCCTGATTCTGCCTCCTGGCTGAACCAGATGTACCCCTGTGGCTGCACCTGGCATAAAGCCCGCCCTCATCTGGGAAATGTAAGTAATAGAAATCTTTCAATGGCATTGACCTGTTTGTGTTGTCACATAGCCGCCTTCAAAATTAAAATGGAGGGTACAAAGTAGACACTGGTCCTAAAGAGAAAGAGTTCAGGAAAGATGGTGGAGCCACCGCGGGACTGAGGGAGTGAAGTCTGTGGGAATGAGCCCACTGAAGAGTTGATGTCTGTTGAGGACCCCATGGTGGAGGTGGAGGACATGGATGCTGAGCGAGGACATACTCACCTTCAGTTCCCTCACTGATTCTCAATAGAAAATCAAAGTGACAAAAAGAAAAGTCATAAGGAGTATATTTCCGGATGCAATTAGAGCAGTGGAGAGGCTAGAACAAGTGAGAACAGTTCATTTTCTTAAAGATTTTATTTATTTAGCTTTAGAGGGGAAGGGAAGGAGAGGAGAGAAACATCAATGTATGGTTGCCTCTCATGCATCCCCTGCTGGGAACTGGCCTGCAACCCAGGCATGTGCCCTGACCAGGAATCAAACCACAATCCTCTGGTTTGCAAGCCTGCACTCAATCCACTGAGCTACACTAGCCAGGGCACAGTTCGCTTTCTTAAGATCTGGGCTTATAATGAAGTTCAATGTGAGAGAATCTGTCTGTCTGTCTCTCTGTCTCTCTGTCTGTAAACTCAGATATTCAGGAAGTGTCAATCTCCTATGTTGTGACAGTCCTTCTAATAGCTGCTGAGGTGAACATAGCTAGAACATACTCTTGTTGGCTTTAAAACTGACATTCCAAGAGATAAAACAAGATATATAAGTAAAACTATGTCATTTATCTAATGGGAATTAGTCCTAAAGAGAGAACGAAAACTGAGGAGGGGTGCAGATGAGTTGAGATCCATGTGTCATGTCTGTGGCAGCATCTCTGAGCCAGGAACTCTGAGGGTTTGTGAGTTCGTGTGGCTGTGCGTGTGTCCACCTATATGTGCCGTGAAAATGTCCATGTGTGTCTCCCTCGGGAGCTGTCAGTGTATGCCTAATTTCCTTGGTAGCACCTCCCTTACCATGCTGAATCCAACTGGTGAGAGCAGACATCCTTGGTTTCCCTCTGATTTTAGACAGAAAAGTCTTCGGTCTTCTTGCTATCAAGTATGATGGCAGCTGTGTGTTTCTCATGATGCCTTATTTCAGGATAACGAAGCTCCCACAGTCACAGTTATTGGGTGTCTTCCTTGTCAAGGGTTATTGAATATTTTCAAATACCTTTTTGTACCTACTGAGATGATCTTCTCATTTCTGATGTTTGTTCTATTCATGGTATGTTACGTGAATTCACCTTCAGATGTAAGACCAGCATTTCTTTCCTGGGTAAATTTCACTTGGTCGTGGTCTGTAGGTCATTTCATACTGCCGGATTCAGTTTGCTGGTATTTTGTTGAGGCTTTTGCATCTATATTAAAAAGATATATCTGTGTACTGTATTATAAGGTATTATATAGTATAAAATTATTGTATGTAGTGTGTATCTGTGTGTATATCTGTATGTATATGTTTATAAAATGTAGAAATAATATATATGGTATATGTAGTATATTTGTACAGTATCAGTAGTGAATGGTTTCGTATTATGTATTATTAGTATATATTGTGAATAACTAGAATATATTATATACAATTAACATGTCTCATTTGTTTTACAGTGCTTCTAGCATTATCATTTTACAGAATAGTATTGCAGTCTTAGCTGTCTATAATATAGCCAAGTGTCATTTCCATGTCTGTCCATTCAAAAAGCCAATTACATCCTCCCATAAGAGAGGAAGGGTAAAAGAGGAAGGATAAGAGAAAAAGAGTGAGAAACATCAATTTGTTGTTCCACTTATTTATGCATTCGTTGGTTGATTCTTGTTTGTGCCCTGACTGCGGATCAAACCCGCAACCTTGGCATATTGGCACGATGCTCTAACCAACCGAGCTACCAGGCTAGGACCGCATTGTGGTTTTAATTTGCATTTCTCTGATGATTAGTGATGTTGAGCCTCTTTTCATTTGTCTATTGGCCATCTATGTGTCCTCTTTAGAGAAATGTCTATTCAGATCCTTTGCCCATTTTTAAATTGGATTGTTTGGTTTGTTTTTTTTGGGGGGTGCACTAAGTTTTACAAGTTCTTGATAAATTTTGGATATTAACTAATTTTAGATCATTGACTGGCCAGAATTGCTAGCTTATTAGTGTTGCCATAATAAACATCCATAACTGTAGGAAATTTTTATGAGTTTATTTGAGCCAAAGTGATGACAACCCTCAGGAGTCGAAATCTCCACAGCCTGAGGCAGTGCTCCGGAGAATGGCAGTTTTAGAGCTTACGTTATACACCAGAACCAAAGGGGGAGACGTAGGGAGGGTTCATGGAATCCATGGGTAATGGGTGTAGGGATGGAAGAAACAAAGCGCAGCAGGGACATCCCTGAAACGGAATAAAAAGTAAAACTGAGAGACACATGCTTCTTGTATAGTGATGGGTGTAGAATATTTAGCAATTAACACTTACAGCTCGTAGAGGTGGTATACGGGGAACAAGATGACAAAGAGGGGTTGGTTCTGTGGTCTCAGGCTCTGGTGTTGGGTATGTCCCGAGGGGTCTGGGAAAGGGGATTACTCCGAAGTTCCAAGGGTATGTTATCTTAGATACAGAAAGACAATCGACCTGACGTAAAGATTGGTGTTTGTCAAGGAAACTCCAGGCCTAGCATATGACTATTACCAGACAGGGGCCTGGCCCTGAGCAGGTCTGCCTAGGGCCAGCTATTGACCTCATGTAGGAAAGATTTCAAAACACGACGCCAGGTGACTATGAGGACGCATTTAACCTGGGGACAGTAAAACAAGGAAGGGTTTAGCATTGAAGAAGCAACAGGAGAGCCTAGGCTGGGCTGCCTGAGCTCCCTGGGAAGTCAGAAAAAGGGGACCTTGGGGACAGGTACAGGGGATTAGCCTGGGACCAGATGCTGCTGCCCACTTCTCCCCTGGTGCCAGTCTCGGGTCCCCCAGAGTTTGGGAGATGCGTGCTATGCAGGAAGAAAAGGGTGAAGGAAATGTCACAGCTGCTCCCCAGAGGGAGAGCTCGCGCTGCATTCTTTGTCTTGAGGCCTTGCAGGTGGGAATTTTAGGGGAGGTCTCAGGGGAGGGTTTTAGCAGACTATTTATTGGTTTTCCAGGTGTGTTTTTTCAGGGCCTCCGTCTCTACTGATTGGTCAGTGCCGGGGCAGGGGGTTGTTAGTGATTGCAGTAGCCCACCTGGCTTTGCTGTTTTTCTGGGTCTGGAGCTAAAATACAGCTGAGGCCTAGATGTCATCTCTAGGGTGGTGACTTCCGTACCTGGCTGTAAATTGCTTGGCCAGTGTGTTCAGCTCTCTGTCTCAGCTTCCCTGTTCCACTTGCCAAGGAATTTTCCTAACTTGTTACTATTCTGCCTCGCTGAAACCTTAAGGGAGAGTCCTGAATGTTGTGTGAAAGTGTTCTCAAAATGTTCCTACAAATCCAGTATGGTTTCATCAGGTTTTCACTTACATTGCGGACTTCCATCCCCTCTGTTTCCTGGGAAGGTCTCAAGGATGGCTTGGTAAAGCCACTGGGCTAATTCCCTGCGTTTTTCCTGATCTGTTTCTCTTTGTCTTAAACAGCTCCCTATAGATAGTTTCCAGCAAACCTTACTCACCCATTCTGTTCCTTTGCTCTCAGAAACCGATAGATACATTAGTAGGAACAGGTCAGAATAGCCAGGATCATATGTTCTAACAGGTAAATCAAATTCTTCTGTGAACCCAACAGGGTCTTAGAGAAGGTCAGGACAATCTTTAGTTGGATTCCTTAATTCTGTTCTAGTTCAAGGAAAGTAAATTAATGCTGATTCCCCTTCTTCTGAGACTGGCTTTTCTCTAGAGGGAGCTGCCAGAATATCTGGTCGTTCTAGTCTATTGGGTCTGCCTTTCTAGTCTTAGTTTCCCCTGGGTGAGCAGGGGAACCGAGAAGAAGGGGCAGGAGGGGCGTAGAGGAGAAGGAGGAGGAGAAAGGAAGGACAAGTCCAGACAAGGGACATCAGAAGGTATAGGATTTCCTGGAGGATTGGAGAAAGGGGGAAGTGAGGCGTTGGTCCTGAGCAGTCTTAGAAGTCTTCTATAGTTCAGAGAGAGTTTCTAAATTTTTTATTAGCTTCCTGGAGAATAGAAAATGTATCTGTGCTTCTTCTAGAGGCTTCTATTTCCCAATCAAGAAAAGTTTCCCATTCATTCAGCTTAACATTAGAGCCTGCTTTTGCCACACGTTCCTAAAATGCTGCAGGGACTATGGAGTCAGCTGCTGGGCTGGGAAAGGTCCTTGCCCTACGTTTAGCTGAGCCAGGCTTGCTCCCGGCGGGCTGGCAGGCTGGCGCAATCTGGAAGGGGTCCTGCACTCGGTGTCTAACCAGTGTCTCCGCAGAGGCAGGTGGGTGGGGAACACACCTAAAGGGCCTGTAGGGCTCCTCTCGCTGCCCAGAGTTCATTCCTGGGATTGCTCAGGTGTCATAGCATTCATTCTCCTAAAATAACCCATAATAAGCAGGAAAGTTGTGAACCAATAACTGATAAATTAACATTAAATTCAATTAAGTCTTCACCACTTCCAAACTGGCTTTGCGATGTGGTCCTTAACCCTTAGTTACATCAGTTAATATGGTCTGGTGTAAATTAAAGAAGACCCTCAAGAGTTGAAAACTGTTAATAAGAACCCTTTTAGGAAGAAATGATTATTCCCACTGCCTGTCTTTTGAACAGCTGAATCTGTTTCTGTTTTTAAACCTGGAGAGAATGGATGACATTTCACACTGGATTACCACACCTTGGGGCTATGGGCACATCAAAGAAAACCCTACACCCAGTTCCTGACATTATGGAAATTCTGACTTTATCCACGCAGCAGCTGGTACACATTCTGCTATTACAGACTTGGTCAAGTCTGTTTTACTCAATGCCTATGTCAGCAGTCTTTTAGCTGCACTTAGCCTTCACCTCTGTAGGGACATGATATGCCTTTACCCGATACCCTCAGGGAACCTCAGCACCATCGCCACTGCACACAGTCTCTGCAGACAGGGTCCGAACTGTGTCTCCCCTGCTCTGGCACAACATGTATGACATGAGGCAAATGGCATTCTCTCTGTGGACAGGGTAATGCTGGCCTCAGAAATTGATCTTTGGGAGCCATTTCTCCCCTTGAATTTTTCACAATAGTTTGAGGACAGGTGTTAATTCTGTTTTGAAACTTGGTAAAATTTGTATGCGAAGTCATTCAGTCCAGGACTTTTGTTTGTTGGGAGTTTTTGATGACTGATTCAGTTTTGTTAGTAGTTATATGTTTGTTCAGATTTTCTTTCTCAGCCTAGGAAGATCATCTCTTTGGAGGAATTTATCCTTCCAGATTTTTCAGTTTGTTGGCATATAATTATTTATAGCATTTTTTATTATCCTTTGCATTTCTGTGGTCCTCTTTCTTTCTTTTTTCTCCCTAAAGATTTTATCTATTTATTTGTAGAGAGACGGGAAGGGAGGGAGAAAGAGAGGGAGAGAAACATTGATGTGCGAGAGAACATTGATCTATTGCCTCTTGTATGGGCCCTGACCAGGGACCGAACCTGCAACCCAGGCCTGTGCCCTGATCAGGAATCGAGCCTGTGACTCTTTGCTTTGCAGGACAATGTCCACTTCATAGGCTGTATAAATGTCTAGCCACTATGCTGTACACCTGAAATTAATATAATATTAAAATTCGACTGTAACTTTAAAAAAAAGCTGGAGAGGGGTAGAGGGAAAGGCAGAAAACTGTACTTGAACAACAATAAAAAAAGTTTAAAAAATTTTTTTAATTAAATGCTTTATTGCTAAAAATGGTGACTATCATCTGAGCCTTTAGTGAGTCATACTCTTTCTGCTAGTGGAGGGCCTGGTCTCATGTTGATGAAAATGCAATTTCTGTGAAGTACAATAAAATGAGGTGTGCCTGTACATCTAGTGGCCTGGAGGACTTAAGGATGATGTGGCCACCTGGACTTTTCACTCCTGGTGATGGGAATAGAAGGAAAAGCTTCCAGTGCTTCATCACGTTTTTATTCACTGAAACTTCATGCGGATGTGGCCCTCTACCCAAGGGAGTACTGCAAATGGTGGATAAAAGTGAGGAAATGAAAGGTTTTTTCTCACGAGAAACTGATGATTTTAAAGTAATGTTTCTTTCATTGGTAGAGCATTTCGTTCTTTCCCAACACACTCTGCACTCTGCCATTAGAGAAAAATAGGATATAATGTGATCACTGTAAAAGTGTGTAAATGATTTCCATGTGCTTATGATGCATTTACCTTATGAGGAACTATGAACATTGTGTGTTTGTGATGACCAGTTGTAGAATAAATTGGAGATGACAGAGTCATACGTAACCTTCCTATAAATGGAGTACAGACGTCCAGTGCTGTCTGGTTCAAGCTTCCTACTCTACATGCGCGCTGGGTGTTTTAGAGGACGAGAATTTCTTGCTTGTCAACCCTGTTGTAAGATGTATAATGTGGGCAGGGAGGCCAATGATAAATAAACAGGGCACTCTAACAGCCATCTACAGACCTACAATCTAATGAAAGAAGCCACACTTCTGGACAGAAGTCATAAACAACGTGGAAAAGCGTATAGATATCATGAAACTCTTAAAACACATGAAAGAGCTCACATAGGAGAGAAAACCTATGGATATAAAAAATGTAGTAAGGCCTTCAATTGCC
This sequence comes from Carollia perspicillata, assembly GCA_004027735.1. Classification (NCBI taxonomy): domain Eukaryota; kingdom Metazoa; phylum Chordata; class Mammalia; order Chiroptera; family Phyllostomidae; genus Carollia; species Carollia perspicillata. Next base: position 11,900 of record PVKM010043242.1, read on the forward strand.
TCTCCTTTTTTGGAAGACCTAAAAGGACTCATATCAAGGGAAAATTCTACAAATGTGAGGAATGTGGGAAAGCCCTGAGGGCCCGCTCCAGCCTTCAGGTACACACGGTCGCTCACCTTGGAGACGGACCTTTTAAATGTAAGGCGTGAGAGAGAGCGTTCATTTCTCCCAGTTCATTTAAAATACACGAAAGGACTCACACTGAAGAGAAACCCTACGAATGGAAATAATGTGGTAAAACCTTCAGGTTTGGCATTCCCTTCCAAAACCACACAGGAAGTCATCCTGGAGGAAAGCCCTGTGTGTGGAAGAAGTGTGGAAAGGCCTTGAGTTCTTCATAGCCACTTCAAATACATGAAACCATCCACACCGAAGTGAAAGCCTGTCAGTGGAAACAGTGTGCTGCAGCCTTCGGGTGTCATCAATCAAGCGTTTCAGAGACAGGAAAATGTTCACAGGGAGAGAAGCCCTATGGATGTAAAGAACGTGGCAAACCTCACACCTCTCCACAAAGCCTTCAGTCACGTGGAAGGACCCGCCCAGGAGTGAGATCCCAAACGTAGAGAATGTGGTGAAACGTTCAGTATTCACCCACGTGCGTGAAAGAACTCACGGTGGAGAGACCCTCACGAACGTAAACAACGTGGTAAAGTCTGCAGACATCATAGCTCTTTACAAACGCGCAG
>PVKM010043243.1:0-12561 GCA_004027735.1 Carollia perspicillata
AAAAATGTAAGCACATGGTTTATTTTGCTCCCAATGTCTGCTGAAGTGAACACTATGACAAGACTGCATTCAGGCTCCATTCTCAGCACACAGGCTTGGTGTGGCGTCTTCTAAGACCACCCAAACAGAACGCAGGGTCTTCTTTCCACCACTACTCTCTATCTCACCATCCCACCTTGCCTACCACATGAAAAGACTCCAGAAAATACACTGAGGAAGAAAATATGTGGTTTTCTTTTTCTTTCTGACAAAAACAAACATTCTTACCATGTTTTAGAGACTTCAGTGTGGTTTTCACATACTTATCACATTTAATGCTCACAAAAACTATACAAGGCAAGTGGTATTTGTATCCCTTTCTATCAACAGAAAAACTCAGATTTGGGGGATATTGTATCTTATCTTAAATGACAAAGCCCGTAAACGGGGCGTCCTGATCAGAAGTCAGTAACGGGAATTGAGAACTATTGAGTCCCTTGTCTTTGGTCTCTGAGAACATTGCTGCTGGGACCAATCAAGAATGTTTGCTGAATGGCTATTAGACTTTAGAGCAAATGGTTTTCAGTTCTTATATGAGAAAGAACGGAGTTTGAACAGCAGCTTCACCAGTTGCTAATCTTGTAACTTGGGTCAAATTACTCTTTTATTCATTCAGCAATACTTACTAAGTGTCCTCTTGTAGTGATCTAGGTTCTGGGAACAGAGCACTGAACAAAACAGACATGGATATCATTCTCATGGAGTTTACAACCTACAGAGGGAGACAGCAAATGAGAAACATTATCAGAATAATTACAGAGACTGACAACTGCTATGGGGAAAAAAATGATACAGGGAAAAGTGATAGAGAATGATTCTGGGAAGGAGAGAACTAATTTAAATAAGATGGTCAGGGAACACTTCTTTTAACAGATGAGATTTGATCAGCAAGCTGACTGACACAAAACAATCTGGACATTCAAAGATCTGGGGCCAAGGGAACAGAAAGTCCAGAGGCTCTCAAGCAAGATTAATTTGGGGTTCAAAACAAAAAAAAGGCCCTTGAGACTGGACCATAGTGAAGGAAGGGAAGAAATAAGAGAAATAAGCAGGGTCATATTGTAGAGGGTCTTTAGACAAAGTTTAGGAGGTTGAATTATTCTAACCACAATGGAAGCCTACAAAATTTTTTATTTGTAAAATTTGATTTATAGCAACTGCTCACAATCCAACCTCTCCCTAAGCTTCAATTTCTTCATCTGCAAAATTCTTGTAATAATAGTAGCTACTTGATAGTTTTGTTAAGAAGGTTTAGTTTGGCTGACAACAACTCAATATATATTAGCTATTATTACTATTATTATTTTTTAAGTATTAGTTATAGCAGAAGATATAAAGAAATGTAAGACATCTGCATGCATTTAAAAATTTTACTATTGTACAGAATCAACTTAGTCTTTTTTCACTTGGTTCCTTTTAAAAATGCAACGTAAATCTCCCAGGCAGGAGAATTTCAAATAATTTAGGTAGATACCCTGCCTCCCGGGAGGTGGAGCATAGCTCTTCATATCTTCAATGTGAGTTATATATAATGACTTCCTTCCAAAGGGAAAAGTATGAAAATAGGAGGAAAAGAGTGACTTTAGAATGCAAAAAACTTTCAAACACCACCTTAGGGAGGTGACCAAGATTAACATCAATAGTGATAAATCATGTTGACAGCATGTACCCTCACTATGATGTGGTGACAATAGCTCTTTATCAGTGTGGTCTTCCTCCCCCCAAAATAATACCTCAGTCTAATCATGAGAAAAATATAAGATGAATCCAAATTGAGGGACATTCTATAAAATACCTGTCTAGTACTCCTCAAAATTATGAAAGTCATGAAAAACCAAGAAAGTCTGAGGAACTGTCAGCCCAGAGGAACCCTAAGGAGATATGATACTAAATGTGCTATAGCATCCTGGCTGGGAGATGAAAAAAAGAGAGACAATAGTTAAAACTAAGGAAATCCAGGGAGGGAAGATGGCGATGGAGTAGGAGGGAGCAGACTTCACTTCCCCCTACACACGGGAGAAAAACTGGCCAATCCACGGAGGAACAGAGCAAACAGCCAAAAGTACCCCAGCATATTTGAAAATAAGACTCCAAAAATTGTAGCAGACACTGAAAAACCAGACGGTAAGAAGGATATTTCAGGACAGTAAGGTCCTGGGGACCAGCATGGGGACTGGGGCAGCTGTAGCCCCAGGCCTGGCGCCGGGTCTACCACAGACTCCTTGGGAGCAGCGGGCCTGCCACAGAGTCCTTGGGAGAGTCTGGTCAACTGCTCCCTCCCTCCCCAACCTAGCAGGGTTTGAGCTGCACCAAGAGAGACCTGGTTGCTAGAACTTAGAGAGAGGGGAATAAGGAAAAAGAGGCAAAACACAGGGGCCGTGATCACCCACGGAGTCTGTGATTGCTGGCTTGGGAGAGCTGAGAGTCCTGCAGTGATGGGCACTGACCCGGATAGTCACTGGTCTGGCTGGAGAATTGGGCTACACATGGCAGCAGGCTTGAGTAGGAGGAATTTCTCAAAGAGTAAAACTGTTTGGGGATTCTGCTGCCACAGCCGCTTGGCCGACTCCTCACCCAGCCTGCGGAGACTCCAAGGTTATGGGAAAGGCGCTGCATCTCCCCATAGCAGTGGGAAGGGTTCGCGCCCAAACCCGTGGGACCGAGGCAACCTAGCCAAGCAGTCCCTGCACCCAAACCTACAGCAATAAGCCCAGAGGAAAAAGTGCTCTGAAGAAAACCTGGATTCCCCCACCTAAGGTATTGGGGAAAGGAGCCAGACTAGCTCTTGGGAGAGTGCTTACAAGACTGGCTGAGTGCATATTGGGAAGGGAGAAACACCACACAAAGTGCTCCTCAAGCTGCTGCAGCCAGCAAGACCAGAAAAAACAGTTTGGACAGTTTGACACTAACAAGAGGTATGTGGTTTTGGTTTTGGTTTTGGTTTTTTTTTTAATGTTATTTTTTAAGTAATTTTTATTTTTTAATTTTTATTATTGTTTTATCTTTCAATTTCTTTTTCCTCTCTTTCCTTCTTTCTTGTTTTAGTCCTTCTTCCTTTCTTCCCAGTTTTATCACTTCTGTCTCCCTTCTCCTGACTTTCTTTTTAAAATATCCACAAGAAAGATGAAAATTTGGAACTGTGAAAGGACCACAGGTGGACCCAAAGTGGGAGCAACCCAACTGCTGAGACAGTGAGACAAATTTCACTTTGCTATTGCAGAGAACCTACAAGTTACTGCATATTTGTATTATTATTTTTTAATTATTCTTACATCTTTTATTTTAATAGTATTTTTGCATTCTCCTTCTTTCTGTATAGTCTTCTTTGCTTGGCAGGTTATATTGTATCATTTGACAGGTTTCCCCTGTTTTCTCTTCCACATTGTATTGCTAATTTACTGTCCTTCAAGTGACTTGTGTTCCATCAGCACACTACTCAAAGTCCTATACCCCCTGTTCATGTTATTCAGATCACATAGATTCTGGCACATGAGTGTTGCTCTAATATTATTGTAAATAATTGCTGTTCCACACAATTGTAAATACTTCACAGCACCCTTCCCAGATTTTAGCCCACATCACAGTCTCCTGAACTCTATTACTGTAGTGGTTAACTCTATTCTCTCACACACTACACCTATTTACTATCCTTTACTCTCACCTTACCCCAGAATCTGACCTCCCACAACCTCACTGTTTTCAAGATCCAACTCACAACTCTTCCCTTCCCAACAAGAGTATTATCTTCTTCCCATGCTTCTTAAAATGGCTAGTTGGGTTGAAGATCATGGTTAACACTATACATAGCCAAATGATCTTTTCTATACCAGCTTTTCTATACCTATCTTTTCTATACCTGCTGCTACTGTAAATATCATAGAATACTCTCCTGCTGTCTTAAACCATTTTGCCTCCCCCTCCAACTGATCACAAAAAAAAAGAGTGGATGGAAGCGGTGAACACCAGGATATCTGAAGGAGATTATACCACTGAATCTCACAGGTATTCTATCACAGCAGTTCACACAATAAACCCTGGGAGCCAGAACAAATCCATCTAAGAAGCTGAAGCTAACAAGAGGAGTCTCACAAAAAATGGGAAGACAAAGAAACAATTCCCAAATGAAAGGAAAGAAGGAAGCCTCAGAGAGAATGCTAAATGAAATGGAGGCAAGTCAGCTATCAGATATTGAACTCAAAGAACTGGTTATCAGGAAGTTCAATGAGCTCACAATGAGCTACCAGAAACTACAGGGAAACTACAATGAACTCACTGCAAAATATATCAACAAGAAAAAGGAAATAGAAACCATCAACAAGGGCCAAGAGGAAATGAAGGACATAATTTCTGAACTAAAGGAAACAGTGGAAGGAATTAAAAGCAGGATGGATGAAGCAGAAGATCGGATGAGTGAGCTGGAGGACAAAATAGAAAAAATCACCCAGAAAGAGCAAGAAAATGATAAGAGGCTCAGAAAGAATGAAGAAGGATTAAGAGAAATGCAAGACAATATGAAACATAATATCTATATAATAGGGATACCAGAAGGAGAAGAAGAAAAAACAGGGATAGAAAATCTATTTGAACAAGTAATGATGGAAAACTTCTCTAATTTGATGAGAGAAAGTCACACAAATCCAGGAAACACAGACAGTCCCAATCAAGAGGAACCCAAAGAGACCCACTTCAAGATACATCATAATTAAAATGGCAAAATTCTAAGACAAAGAGAGAATCTTAAAGGCAGCCAAGGAGAAACAGGAAGTAATATACAAGGGAGCTCCAATAAGATTAACTGCTGAGTTCTCAATGGAAATGCTCTAAGCAAGAAGAGAATGGCAAGAAATATTCCAAGTAATGAGAACCAGAGGCCTGCAACCAGGGCTACTTTAGCCAGCAAAGCTCTCAATCAAGATAAAAGGCCAAATAAAGAGCTTCCCAGACAAAATAAGACTAAAAGAATACACCTCCACCAAACCAGCTCTGCAAGAAATGTTAAAGTGACTGCTCTAAGGAAAGGAAGGAAAGGAGACAGACAGAGAGAAACATAGGTACAAAAATTACAATGAATAAGTACCTATCAATAATAACTTTAACTATAAATGGATTAAATGCTTCAATTAAAAGACATACAAGAGCTGAATGGATAAGAAAGCATGACCCACATATATGCTGCCTACAAGAAACCCACCTCAGGACAAAAGACCTATACAGACTGAAAGTGAAGGGCTGGAAACAAATTTTCCAAGCAAATTCACAGGAAAGAAAGCCAGGATACCGATACTCATATCAGACAAAATGGACTTTACAAAAAGGGCTATAAAGAGAGACCCAGAAGGTCACTTCATTATACTAAAGGGAAGACTCCACCAAGAAGACATAAACATTGTAAATATATATGCACTCAACATACGAGCACCCAGGTACATAAAGAAAATCTCAGAGGACTTCAAGAAAGATATTGACAGCAACACAATTAGAGTAGGGGATTTTAACACCCCACTGTCAAAAACGGACAGATCATCCAAACAAAATATCAACAAAGATATTGTGGCATTGATCAATACCCTAGATTAAATGGACTTAACTGATGTATATAGAGCCCTTCATCCCAAAGAAGCTAAATACACATTCTATTCAAATGCACATGGAACATTTTCAAAGATAGACCACATGATAGGACACAAAACAAGCCTCAACAAATTCAAGAAAACTGAAATCATACCAAGCATTTTCTCGAATCACAAGAGACTGAAAGTAGAAACCAACCCCAAGGGAAAAAATCCAAAACACTCAAAATCATGGAGATTGAATAGTATGCTATTAAACAGTGAATGGGTTAAGAATGAAATCAAGAAATAAATCAAAAAAGTTTCTGGAAACAAATGATAATGAACTCACAAGAATCCAAAACTTATGGGACACAATGAAGACAGTCCTGAGAGGGAAGTTCATAGCAATACAAGCTTACCTAAAAAAGACAGAAACATTTCAAACAAACAACCTCACCGTATACCTATAAGTACTCGAGGAACAAAAACAAAGACAACCCAGAGCAAATAGAAAGAAGGAAATAACCAAGATCAGAGCAGAATTAAATGACATAGAGATCAAAAGCACAATTCTAAGGATCAGTGAATCCAGGGGCTGGTTCTTTGAAAAGATACACAAAATTGACAACCCTTTAAACAGGCTCATCAAGAAAAAAAGAGAGAAGACCCAAATAAACACAATCAGAAATGAAAGAGGAGAGATTACAACTGATACCACAGAAATACAAAGGATTGTAAGAAATTACTATGAACAACTGTATGCCAAGAAATTTGAAAACCTAGGTGAAATGGACAAATTTCTAGAAAAACATAATCTTCCAAAACCGATGAAGAAGAAGCAGAAAGCCTGAACAGACCAATAACAGCAGATGATAATTGAAGCAGTGATCAAAAAACTCCCAACACACAAATTCCCTGGACCAGATGGTTTCACAGGAGAATTCTACAGAGCATTTAAGGAAGAGCTAAACCCTATCCTTCACAGACTACTCCAGAAAATCCAAATGATTCAAGACTCCTAAATCATTCTTGTGAAGCCAGCATCATTCTAATCCCAAAACCAGATAAAGACACAACAAAGAAAGAAAACTTCAGGCCGATATCATTGATGAACACAGATGCTAAAACCCTCAACAAAATATTGGCTAACTGCATCCAACAATACATTAAAAAGGTCATACAACATGACCAAGTAGGATTCAGCCCAAGGATGCAAGGATGGTTCAATATCCACAAATCAGTAAATGTAATACATCACATAAACAAAGACAAAAATTACATGATCATATCATCAAATGCAGAAGGAGCATTTGCTAAGGCACAGCACCCATTTATGATCAAAACACTCACCAAAGTGGGAATAGAGGGAGCATTCCTCAACATAATAAAGGCCGTATATGAGAGACCTACAGCCACCATCATACTCAATGGGCAAAAACTAAAAGCTTTTCCACTAAGATCAGGAACAAGACAAGGTTGTCCACTTTCACCACTTCTATTCAATATAGTATTGGAAGTTTTAGCCACAGCAATCAGACAAGAAAAGGAAATAAAAAGCATCCACATTGGAAAGGAGGAAACAAAACTGTCACTGTTTGCAGACGATATGATACAGTACATGGAAAATCCTATAGATTCTACCCAAAAACTGCTCAACCTAATAAATGAATTTGGCAGAACAGCGGGATACAAAGTCAATATCCAGAAATCAAAGGCATTTTTGTATACCAACAATAAAACAGCGGAAGCAGAAATCAAGAAAAAAATCCCATTCAATATAGCAAAAAGGAAAATAAAATACCTAGGAATAAACCTAACCAAGGAGATAAAAGACCTGTATGCAGAAAACTACACAACACTGAAGAATGAAATCAAGGAAGACACAAACAAATGGAAACATATACCGTGTTCATGGATTGGGAGAATTAACATCATCAAAATGTCCATATTGCCCAAAGCAATATACAGGATTCAATGTAATACCTATCAAAGTACCAATGGCATATTTCACAGACATAGAACAAGCACTTCAAAAGTTTATATGGAACCGTAAACAACCCCAAATAGCAGCTGCAATTTTGAGAAAGAAGAGCAAAGTAGGAGGGATCACAATACCTGATACTAAACTGTATTACAAGGTCATTATAATTATAACAGTCTGGTACTGGCATAAAAAACAGGCACATAGACCAATGGAACAGAACAGAGAGCCTAGAAATAAACCCAGTCTCTACAGTCAGTTAATATTTCACAAAGGGGCAACACCATAAAATGGAGTAAAAATAGTCTCTTCAACAAATGGTGTTGGGAGATCTGGACAGCTACTTGTAAAAAAATGAAACTCGAGCACCAACTTACACCATACACAAAAATAAATTCACGGTGGATAAAAGACTTAAATATAAGCTGTGACATCATCAAAGTCCTAGAGGTGAATATCGGCAGGAAAATCTCAGATATTTCACACAGCAACATTTTCACTGATATGTCCCCCAGAGCAAGGGACATAAAGGAAATAATAAACAAATGGGATCTCATCAAAATAAAAAGCTTCTGCATGGCTAAAGAAAATAGTATTAAAATAAAAAGAGAAACAAATGTATGGGAAAATATATTTGCCAATAATACCTCAGACAAGGGTTTAATCTCCAAAATATATAAAAAATGTACATGACTCCACTCTAAGAAGACAAGCAACCCAATTGAAAAATGGTCAAAGGACTTGAACAGATACTTCTCCAAGGACATACAGAGGATTCAGAGACACATGAAAAGATGCTCAATATCACTAGCTATCAGAGAGATGCAAATTAAAAGTACAATGAGATACCACTCCACACTGGTCAGAATGGCCATCATAAACAAAGCAACAAACAACAAGTGTTGGAGAGGTTGTGGAGAAAAGGGGACCCTAGTTCACTGCTGGTGGGATTGCAGACTGGTACAACCACTAAGGAAAAGAGTATGAAATTTTCTAAGAAAACTAAAAATAGATCTGTCTTTTGACCCAGCAATTGCACTGCTAGGATTATATCCTATGAATCCGGAAACACCATTCCAAAAGAACCTATGCACCCCAATGTTCATAGCAGCACAATTTACAGTAGCAAGTGTTGAAAGCAACCTAGATGCCCATCAGTGAATGAATAGATAAAAAAACTATGGTACATATATACAATGGAATTCTATGCAGCAGAAAGAAAAAAGGAGCTCCTACCCTATGCAACAGCATGGATGGAACTGGAAAAGCATTATGCTAAGTGAAATAAGCCAGGCAGTAAAAGACAAATACCATATGATCTCACTTTTAACAGGAACCTAAGCAACAAAACAAACAAGCAAAATATAACCAAAGACATTGAAATAGAAAACAGACTGACAGTAACCAGAGGGGAGAGGGGAGGGAATTTCAGGGGAAAAGGAGATGGGTTTACAGGAACAAGTATAAAGGAAACATGGACAAAAGTAAGGGGTCTGGAAATGGGAGGGAGGTGGGGAGCACTGTGAGGGTGGACTGGGATGGGAGTAAAGGACAGAAAACTGTATTTGAACAACAACTAAAATTAAAAAAATACTAAGAAATCCAAATAAAATATAGGCTTCAATTAATAATAATGTATCAATATTGATTCATTAATCTTAACAAATTCACTATACTAATATATAAGATTTGAATAATAGGGGTAACTGGGTTTGCGTATATGAGAATTCTGTGCTATCCTCTCAATTTTTCTGTGAATCTAACATTTTCTAAAATAAAAATTTCTTAGATGCAATGCAGCTTTTTCATCTATGTAAATTTTGGTGGGTTAACCCAGGTGCCCAACACACATAGAAATACCTAAATTATAACATTTGAATACGATGTCATAATAAGAAATATAACAATCAGGTATACTATATAATACTCATAGCTTACAATGAGGGTGTAGATTACATACGACATAGATTTCCTGCAGACTTCAGTCTGCAAAATCCACTTGCAAAATCTGGACGTATTTTCTGTTTTGTGACTCATTCTTATTCCATAGAAGAGGTAGAAGAGAATTTAAACTTCTTCAGTGGATATGGTGTTGCCTTCCCTCCAATTTTTTCCTCTTTGCAGTTGGGTGTCCAAAAAGCCTCTCTGGCTTAGTCCTCTAACCCCCCACCATGGCTGTGGCAGAAACTGTTAGCTGTTCAGCAAACCATTTCCTCTTCCTCCTGGGCTCACAGCTGATTGCCTTGCCCAGCTGCCTTAAGCCACTTGTGACAGCCCAGAAACTAAATGTGACTGAATGTGACCAGAGATGATTTGTACCACTTCTGGTCAGGCTTGTCAGAAGTGGTACCAAAGATCCTCCCTGCTTGTTTCCCCTTATCCTGGCCAGAAGTCCATGCTCAGGACAGTGTTGAAACCAATATATAAAAGATGGTGAAACTGTCATTTATCGGGGTGCCTACCTGGTTTGCAGTCCTCAGGCCTACCTGGAACTACCCTGGACTTGTTAATTCTATCAGCCATAATAGTTAGCTGACTCTAATGCAATGGTTAATTTCTAACATCTCCTAATGTCAGAAATCTTCTCACAAATGTTTGTAACCTAATTTCTGAAAATACATAGTCCTTAAAAGAAAACCTTCAAATGATCCTCATAAGACCCCAGGGGATCCCTCTGCAGGAAAATCTGGTTTGATGGACTTTGCTGCATCTGTCTACCAGATTCTTCTAGACAGCAGCATAAAATTTGCTGTCCCGGATCACTATCCAGTTCAGTGATGGGTAACTAGAAGTTTTTCTCTAGTTAGAGAACTTCATCCATAAACTTAACTTCTTTTAGAAATTATTTTTAGATTCAGCCTATTCTGTACTCTCAGTATACTGCGCTTCCTTCAGCAGACAGCTCATTGCACTGTAGTTTGTCTATCTCCTCTCCTGCAGCTCCTGAGGGCACATCTGACGTCTTGTTGAGCTTCCTGTCCCCAGTACCTAGCATTGCGACTAGCCCTTAGGGGGCGCTCAGGGGCTTGAATTAATTTGGCGGGTTGGGGGCTCTCACTTTTTAGACTTACTACTTTGACACCGAGGTTAAACTCTTCTGTTGTAGTATTTAGTTATCGTTAACCAACATCCAACTACAACTAATATCTTAAACTCAGTTCAGGAATGTTGCCAAAGCAACAGCTCTCAGTCACCAATGCATTCGCCTAACCTTCGGAGCACTTTTTGGAAAGTCCACAGCACTTTCTTTATACGGGTCATGAGCTCTAGCTGGACGCAGTGACGATGGCAGCTTTCCACCATACTAAGCCTGATGAGTATTCCTGCAATTCCTGGCTTCCCTTCAGTGCCCACAGGAATGCAGTCAGTGCCCATCATGCAGGTACAGGGCTACATTCTCTACATGTGGGAGGATCAATAAAATCAAGTATTGGGCCCATTCAAATTTTTAAAGATTTTTGGCTTCCATCAGTCTTACTTGATTTTGGCAAAAGAGGAAGAAATCACCATGATTCTGTTCAATGTAATTTTTTGTTGTTTTAGACATGAAAATTCCAAAAAGAAGTAGTAGAGACTCTGAAGAGCAGTAGTTTAGTGGCTAAGGGCAAAGACTTGGGAATTTAATAGAACCAGTTTTGAACTCAGATGCAATACTTACTAGCTTTTCAACCTGAGCAAATTGCTTAAACACTCTAAGCCTCATTTTCCTCTCCTGTGAAGAGAGAGTGAAAACAGTACCCAACTCAAAGGATCACTAAGTGAAATAATGTACATGCTTACCACAGTGACTGTCATACAGTAAGTAATCAGTGCATATTACCTATAATAATTATTAGCATCATCTTGCTTTAGATGATTTTCTAGCCCCCTAATTTTATAATTGAGTGAATTGAAGCCTAAAGGGATTAAGTGATTTATACAGCTAATTAAAAGCAGGAAAACTGCAATGAATGACATTAGTCCAGGTCTCACTTTGGGATTCTGCCCATTACAACGCAAAGTTTATTTCCCCAAACTCCAGGTTCTGACTATCAATGTAGTGCTCCCCTGATTTGGAAATGGTAATGTTTGCTTTTGAGACTTTCATACCAATTGTAAAAAGAGACGGTTTTCCTGCCTTCTAGGTGTTCATAATCTAACCACGAGGTAAAACTTTTGAATATAGAGGGAATATAGGGCATCTAGACCACATACTAAATTGGGCAACAGATGATCTAATATGATTTCCAGACAATTGTCGGAGGATGAAGCTGGAGATAATTTGGAGCCTTTCTAACAGGCCTTGGAATATGGAGAAAGTAGACCCTCAAGACATATATAAATCAAGGGAAGTTGAGGTCAGAAATATCTTCCACCCTCAGGGAGCAACAGGAAAGAAAGACTGAAGGGGAATAATATCCATTTATGGAGAGAAAACTCTAAGAAATTAGGTACTCACAAACCACAAAAGTCTTAGACTGAACTCCTTCTCAGTGAGCTCTTACTTGAGTACATTATGTCTACTTCCTTGCCACACTTCAATCTGTTCCTTCTGCCATTGACTCTGTTGATGGCCTTTCAATCTTCTGTCCTTAGAGCTAGAAATCTTTGATTCTCCCATCTTCTCCTTCTTCCTCGTACCCAGCTATCTCCAAAATTCTGTTGATACAAAAAAATAAGTCCACATTTGGAAACTGGCCTCACCTCCCATCTCTCTACACTGCCCTACTGGAGCAGGGGCCTCACCTGTAGGTCTCACCCCAGCAGCCTGCTAACTGACTAACCATCTTAAATACAGCAATTAGCACCATAGAGTGTAAAATCTGTCAGCTACTTAGTCAGTGAGAAAGTTTTGCTTTGTTTTTAAGTAATGAACATCTATATAAGATTGTAGAATAGAGGCTTAGGTTTTTTAACTTCAAAAATAACCAAACATTTTTATATTAAGAATTTTCCAGCTCCTTCCAGACTTATCTCAAGACCTTGTAACATGGAATGAAAATGAATGAA
>PVKM010043244.1:0-12568 GCA_004027735.1 Carollia perspicillata
GACTCTGACTCATCTGTGACTCATTATTCCTAAGTTTGAGGTAGAGCATTTTCTACAGGGAAGCATTCAATGACCACTTACCCTGTAAGTATCCTGTCGTTAAACGGGTAAAAATGGACACTGACAAATGTGTTGACACATTAGAAATAATTTTCCCAGTGTTTTTCTTTTCAAGACTCATTAAAATGAATGTTTATTAGATTGGCAAAAAGGATCATGTGGGAAGAGTAAATATTTGCATTTCTGGCTTAATACAGTGTTTGTCTAGTTTTGATGACTTCTGTTCATACAGGAGAAAACCTTAACCTACACAGGTTACCCATATTACATAATTTGCTATGTATTAGTATAATGTATTTTATTATCCAGTTTTGAGAGGAGCGTTTACATACATAGTGAGCTCAGTAATCATACAAAACCTATTAATTTAGAGAGACCTCAAAAGAAAACAAAAGTGAATAATGACTAATTTCCTTCATTCCTGCCCTGTACACTACAGATCCCCCTCCACCCCACCCCTTCCATTTGTGAGATCAATAGGACTCTTTAGATAAACACAATAGAATTTTAAGAGCCTATTAGTTTATTGAAGAGACAGGTTCAGAAAAGAATGCTCTGTGACTATGGACAGGTCACATTTAAGGTCATTTCTTCACCTGCAAGAGAGAATTTAGTCAAACATTATTGACTAAATAATGTTTTATGTCCTTCACTGCTCTGAATTTCAATTTTATTATGTTACCATAAGCTTGAAAATCATAATAAGCCATAGTCTCTTTTAACCTCACATATAGTCTTCAGAGGTTAATGGAGAAGAGTGAGATGCGTTGTCATCTAGCAGGGGGTTCAGTGCCCTGACAGATGCAGAAGAATTCACTTTGCCCCCCTCCCCACCGAAGGACCAGGGTCCTGGGTATAAATCCCCGTCAGATCCCCAAGTACACCCAGTTAATGCAAGTGGGTGGTCTTAGGATGCCAAAATTCTATTAAATAACACAATCACTTTCACCGATATTACTTATTAAAACAATTGCTTTTTATCTTATAGACAGAGATTAATATGAGGTGCTATTGGCTGAATTAATTTTATTTCAGAAGCTTTGAAATTTTGTCCAATATAACTTCAAACTGTCATTATTTAGTAATGACTAAAAGAGCCATTTAATTCATGCATTCACTACTATTATTAAGACTAAAGCTATTTTTAAAATTTTTTAGATAACAATTGACATAAACTGTTATATTAGTTTCAGGTGTATAACATCATGGTTAGATATTCATATACCTTATGAAGTGATCATCCTATAAGTCTAGTGTCCATATGACACCATACATAGTTATTACAATAAGGACTAAAGCTATCTCAATAATGAATTCAAAATACCAGTCCTGTTCATCATGACCCAAAATCATAGTAAACAGAGCATTCATATTGATTTTCCAGCTCCATTTAGGGAGATATTACTCATTGTAATTACAGTAACACAAGCAAGGAAATACCTTTTTTGAAAATTGTAATGGATTTTGAGAGTGAGAGAGAGAGAGAGAAACATCTATTTGCTGTCTCACTTCTTTATGCACTAATTGGTTGTTTCTTGCAGGTGCCCTCATGGGGGACTGAGCTGGCAACCTTGGTGCATCAGGATGATGTTCTAACTAACTGAGCTACCTGGTCAGGGTGAAAATGCCATTTTTAATAGACATAAGTGAAAGGGCTCTTTTTCTTCTAAAACAAAGGCATTAGCAGGTATATTATGCAATGAAATCTAAGTAAATATCTTTAAAATACCAACCCTCCACAATAGTATAAGATGATACCTTTAGAGGAGTCCAAGTATCTGAACTCTAGTATTAGCTCTTCCATTTACTGAAATAAATCAATTAAAATCTTGATTTATCAATTAGCAGAGTGTACATGAAATGATGAAATATATATAATAGTACTTTCAAAATTATAAACTGCTGTATAGAATGAAAGGCATTTATTTGATAGAAATGAATATTCATGGTGATGAAAAATTATGCTGAGATGAATACTTATTAGTTAGAAGAATACAGTTTATTTCATGAGTATTATATTCATCTCATATTTATCCATTTGGATAACTAAAGAGAGCAACACGGAGGTTTTTATACTTTACACTTGCAAGATTGTATTTACTTATAATATCTTCTTTAAACCATCAGAATGACAGGTGGACCCGGAATCATCCTATTTAAATTTGACAAAACCCACCATCAGTGAAAAGGAAGTTATTCATTCAACAAGAATCAATCCTTAGGGTGGATACAGAGTAAAGCTCTCATGATAAAGGATGGTTAATGTATTTACTCTGATCCAAGTGGAATAAACTTCATAAAGCTGTCTTTGTTCATTTTGATATTATAATCTGCTGCCTGTGATGAGATATGTCATAGTTATTTTTTCACAATAAATTGACACCTGTAGCCTTTAAACACATTGGTGGTGTTATGCTGCCTTGTACACAATACTGCAATTGGTTTGTATTTTTTAAAATTTATTCCTGAATAACTGAAAATATTCTTAGAGAAATTGATTTCTTTGAGAGAGCAATTCTGGGACAAAACAAATTTTATTTCCTAGCAAAACTGAGTGGAAAACCTAAGTTTGGTAACATTGCAAAACTGAAAGATTTTGTGGTTATATTTTGAAGTTTAAGGTAAAACTTTATAAACAAGTAAAACAGTTTTTATGACTAAAAATATTTTTTTGCATGAGTAAAATTAATATTCTGTTGTGGAGACTTATTGTTTTAAGGGAAAAGAAAATTTTTAGTCAAGTTTATGAAAAAAATACTCACTGGTGGAGATATAAAACTAAATATGTTACAGCTGTGAAGAGATACGTGCTAATGGTGTTGTTTCATGGTGAGGATAATTAGGACAGAATTATGCATTGTTAACATTTCTCCATATTATATGAGGAATAACTGAGGAATTCTACTTTGTTCTATTCCTAATGATGAACTGCATTTTCCAGTTGCCAATGTGGAAGACATTATTCATTTCATAGATAGTATGTGAATTCTTTCAGGCCAAACAATGTATGAAATTGTTATAAGTTTCTTTTGAATTGTTTTACCAGTACTGTATACATAATCAATATTTAGCAATGCATTATTAGAGTAATGAAAATGTATTAAGCAGCCTTTCATTGACTTTAACAAGGTCAAATTTGGCTTGAACACCTAGTTTACTTGTAGGGAGGGGCTAAGTACTGAGTCATAAAACAGGGCTTGGCTCCCTTCTTCTGCCATATTCCCTGTGTTGTCTTCATTGATATATGCGAACACGGGTCTGAAGATGAAACTCTTGTCTATCATTCTTAGCTAGTTACCACTGAGATGTCTAGTGGCTACCACACAACAGGACTAGAATAGTCAACTCTGAGATTGCCTATTCTAGTTGCCACATCTATTCTATAGTTATCTTTAAGTTTAGAAGTCAGAAGATCATCCCAAGAATGCATGTGTCCAGTTCTTCTCTTAAGAATAGGTGGCCTGTTGTCATTCAGCATACTCGGATCAGGTTCAAGTAACACAGTATAGTGTTAAGTTTATTTTTACTTTAGTGTCTGTGTTTCCCTGGGAAATTGCTTAACTTTTCTTAGCCTGAATGTTATCTGTAGCATTTAATCAAGGTTAAATAAAATTATTTATAAAATAGTATTAAAATTATAACACTTTAAAATATAGCTGTTATGATTATAAAAATTCTCTAGGACTTGAATTAACAACAATGTCATAAGTTCCTAAATTTATGAGTCAACTAAAGTTGAGGGAAGTATCAGTTTAGGAAGACATTAAATTTTAACTAGCTGGAATTTTTCTAAAAAACTTTGAATAAGGGAGGCTGTCTAAGGCCATACCAACCTGAACACACCCAATCTCATCCAAATAAGGGAGGCAATCTCTTTTGTTCTGAATCTATTTTGATAAGAAATATAACAAACCAATACTACAATATGAAAATAACATGTTATTCTCATTTAATTAAGATGAATGACTTTGAGTATGCAGAGGTTCATCACTTTTTTCCATTTCTTGCAAATTATTTCAGGCATTCTAGATAGTGTGTTATGCAAGTATTGGTAATTTTAGATGTAAGAACAAAATCAACCAGGCTCCAAATTCCTTTTATAGACTGTAATGACCCACATTAGTTGTAGAAATACATCAGATTTTTAAAATTATAGCTTGTTTTCCACTTTGTCAAAAGCAATCACAACCTCCAAAAAGTGTTTTTCTGGTTTTTTTTTTACAGAATATTTATATACATAGATACATTTTTGCTTTACAAAATAATTATCCTTTCTGCCAAAGCAGTATCAAAACCTTACCTTAACTGAGTTGAACGCACATGCTATATAAATCTGCCTCTAGGAAGTTAGTTACAATTCTCCCAACATATTTTGTTGCTCACATATAGCCTTTTTCTAGAAAACAATGTATAAGTCTTAGTTTTCCTCTTTTTCTAAGCAGATCTATAGTGTACTTATGAATACACCAACTAGTTTGGTTCCATAGGTATCTTTTACAAGGGCAAGGCGATGTAAATGCTCAAATTGGATGTTTTATCTACATTATAATTATGTTTGTTTTTTATACCTCTTCTACATGGAGAGATCCATGGCTGACTAGATGGTCAAGATGTTCAATTGCAGTTCACCCTGAATGACTTTGTTGGTGTTTTTTTAAGAACAACTTTAGTTCAGAAAATAATGAGAGGAATGCACAGAGATTCCCCGTGTACCTCTTGCCCCCACACATGCACAGCCTCCACCACTATGGACATTCCCCTCTGAAGTGGTGCATTTGTTGTAATTGATGAGCCGCAATGACACACCATTATCACTCAGAGTCCATTGTTTACCTTAGGGTTCACTTTTTTACTTGTACACTCTAAGAGAATGGACAAATATCTAATGGAATATGTTTATCAGTGCAGTATCGTACAGCATGCATTACAAGGATTTTCACTGCCCTGAAAGTCCTCCATGCTCTGCCTATTCATCCCTCCCCTCATCACCTGCCCAGCCCTTGGACACCACTGTTTTTTTTTAATGTTGCCATGGTTTCCCTTTTTCCATACTGTTATTTAATTGGAGTCATACAGTACGTAGCTTTTTCAGAATCACTTCTTCCACTTAATAAAATGCATTGAAGTATCTTCCATATCTTTTCATGGCTTGTTAGTTGATTTCTGTTTAGCACTGAATAATAGTTCTTTTTCTGGATGTACTACAGTTTATCCACTCACCTCTTGAAGGACATATTAGTTACTTCCGAGTTTTGGCAATTACAAATTAAGCTGCTCTAAATATCTGTGTGTTTCAATTCCATTTGATAAATTCCAAGGTATACAATCAAGGAACTGAGAATGGTTGTACAGAAGAGTATGCCTAATTTGTTAAGAAATCCCCAAACTGTCTTCCGAAGTGGTTGCACCATTCTGCATTCCCTCGAGCAATGTGGCGCCCCATCCTCACCGCATTTGGTGTTTCAGTGCTCTGGATTTCGACCGTTTTAATACTAGTTGTGCCATGGAATCTGATTGTTGTTTTAATATGAATTTCTCTGATGATACATGGTACAGAGCCTCTTTTCATGTGCTTACTACTTATCTGTATCCCTTCTTCCGGGAGAACTCTGCTCAAGACTTTGGTCCATTTTTCAATTGGTCATTTGCTTTTCTATTGTTGAGTTTTAAGTGACTGCTTTTTAAAATTATTACTTGCCATTTTTGCATTGCATTGGAGGGATTTAAAAAAAGAATTTTCACCACTATATATTTTGGAATATTCAAAGCACTAGACATATCCCTGCATGTTCATTGTCTGACATGTATGAAGAATTCACAGAGTGTTTGCATGTCTAAAGAGAAGTGAGGTTGTTCATTGTCTTAATTTTTGACCCATTAGAAGCACTACAGAGCAACAAGAGGACATCAGTAGAAAACGGAGATTGGGGAAAAACATGTGCACTCATGTCTGAATTTAGCCTGTCTTTCACAGAAACGCTCATAGTTTCTGGATTTACTACAGAAGCTCATGGTGTATAAAAGGTCCCCTGTAGAAAGAAGGTTACCTTGCCAACTTGATACAAGGCTATAAAGACCTGTGCCAATGTTTTTGTGCCAAGATACCTAAAGTGCATTTACCTCCTACTGAACAGTGTAGAACCCTGACAAGTTTCAGACTGCACCAACACTGGTTCAGCTACCTGCTAAGTTACTGTTTCATTATGTAGTGAAAAGCAAAATCAGGTACATGTGAATTACAATCACTTGTTTATAGTTGTGAATTGTCAGGTAGATTTTTGTCCTTGAATGGGTGTCATGCATTCTATGTGTCCCTGGTTTCAAGGCAGGATCCATCCAAGATTCATGGAAAACTGGATCTGTTTACTTCCGTGAACTTTTGCTTAACCATTTTTCCTGGCCCTTTATTTCCTCAGAAATTTTATCCCCTTAGATATTTAATAAACTACTCCCCCTAAAAAAACTTCAATTGTCTGGACATTCTGTAAAAAAAAAAAAAAAAAAAAGCCATATTCAGGATCTGTCATATCCAACTGGCAATGAATTGAGGCCCCAGAGCCAGGATTGCAGAAAAAGATGTGGGTCCCCTGTGAAGTCAGCTCAATTCTTATCTAGGTGAAAAGCTATAGCAAGTTAATTCATACATTGGCCATCAAACAATCTCCTAAAATTTCCTTCTGACCCAGGAACTCAGCTTCATCACTGGCTTCAGTTATCGTCCTCTGTATGGGACAGGAAGATCTCAAAACATCAGCTACGCAGTGTCATTTCCAGAATATAATAAAGTATAAGCATTGCATTGTACCACTTCAATCTTCACTTGAAGGTTCTCTTTGAGTCTCAACCTGTTCATGGATGCAGCATATTTAGGGAAAACAGTTAACATAGATCTATGCATTAGTAGCTTGGAAATAAAATGAGTGACATATACAATAAAAATAAAAAGAATTTTATTTCTTTGGAAATGTTCATGAACCCCAGACATTTTTTGGAAAATCATTTTCAGGGGACAAGGGCCTATTTTTAATTTTATCTTTAATTTGTTGTTAGGTTTCGCAAGTAATATATACACATTTTTATTAGGAAAAGAAAAAAAACCCGCTAACAGCTTTTATTTCCATTTCTCTCCCCTAAAGATAACCACGGTTTTGATTTGGCAAAAACACTTCCAGTTTTTTACCATACATGTTATAAATAAGATCAAACAATTTTCATTCAGTTCCTTTTCTTCTAATCTAAGGTCTGTACAGGACTTGCAGCATGAAACCTTAACTATGCCAACAGTATTTCCAAACATAAAACAAGTCGTCTTGAAGTAAAGTGATGATATTTGATTCTTTCAAATCACATACCCAAAGAAAGTAGAGAATAAAGAAAAGTAGAGTCAAGGCCAGTTATTGAGTTGGAGCAATTTACATATTTAATAACTTTAAAAGGTTAGACAGTGTCATATTTTAACTGAATATCTAGCAACCCCTCTGCGTCTGTTTCTTTCTCTATTTGCAAAAGCAATTGACAGCTCATTAAGAGCTCATTAGAAAGACCCTGTGAACAGGGGAAACAGAAAAAAAGAGCAGTGTTGAGAAAAAAGTCTTAATTTATAAATATCCTCAATATTTCACAAGAACAGGAAATGTTTCTATGGTATCTGGTGATGAAGGCAAGTAAGGTATATAAAGGATGATACTATTACCACTTGCCTTGATAAGATGATACAAGTGATCAAATGTTTTATTATAATTTTATCACAAAAGAAAAAGCTTAGAAATTCAACATTCCCAAACTTAGTTTTCCTGTTCTCCTTTTCTTTTCCCCAAGTTTTATCTATCTATCTATTCTAGAAGACTATATCTTAGAGAAACCAAATAATCATATTGTTTAAGAGTATATGGAAAAAATTGCTTATGCTTCTTCCAGGTAAAATATATTCAGAATATAAATTAGTTCTTTTTACTTGCTAACACTTTCTGTACCTAAACAAAATAGACAAAAATCAGATCTCTGAATAAATGTTTACCTTCTTATTTTTAAACCTCTAGGTACCAAAAACATAGTGTAAGATAAAAGGCAAATGCACAGTAGTGTGATAGCTATTTGTTGGCCTATTGTATTGCATTTTCTAAAATGCATGAGTGCAAAGAACTTTTAAATGCCCAGGAATCGTTACAAAGGAAGCAGTGGGAACACATTTATTCTTGTGTTATTTCATTTCAGGGCTGCTGACTTTTGCTTGACCAGATGTTGCAGAGTTACAGTCTAGTCTGTTCATGTCCTGGCTGTCAGATAAAGGGTGCTTTATCTATAAACATTAACACCTTCAATCTACTATCATGTTTTTGGATATTCATCTTTTATAAGATAGTTCTACCTGAGAGAGAGATTGAGAGAGAGAGGGAGACAGACAGACAGGCAGAGAGAGACAACTAAGCATTTTTCAGTAGTCCATCCTCTTTCCTGTCTATTTGACTTTGTTGCCTTTTGGAAGAACAAAAAATGAGAACTTCAGTCTGTATTTAGGACATTTGTATGTTCTTTATTGGGGTATGTTTGAACGCCTAATTTGATTTCAATGGCGTGTTCTTTGTAACATAAAATAAAACATGGTGCTCAAGAAAAGTAGCGACATAGACATCCAGGCCCTTTCGTAGCAGTTGGTAAAGCTTATGCCTTGCCTCTCTGTGTGGCAGTTTCCCTTTTCTTTCTTTTCTTTCACTGACAAGCAGCCATTGTCCCCTCAGTGAGATCTGCAATATTACTTTGACCTCAGCTCATCAATCTGCCTCAATTGGATAATGATCTGTAATCACTTTCTTTCAGGGGAGTCTATAAATTTGCCAAGGCCCCATTCTTTTCTGAAGGACTCCTTATGTTCATTCCCATTTGTGCAAATGCGCCCTCTTTTACAGGGCTAAATAGCCATGCACATGGTCCATTCTGTGAAGAGGCACCGGGCGGGTCTCTGATTTTCCATGCTCTAGTCTCTTAAAGGAGACTAAGTCTGACATGCCTGGATGCAGCGGGGGGTGGCCACACCAGGCCACATCAAGGCAGCCGCTTTTCTCATTACAGCTGACCCATCTATAGGTCACTTCGTGCCATCCTTCTAATCAATGAGCTTAATGTTTACTGCAAAAAAAATATATATAAAGAAAGGAACTTGGAGGTGGAAGGGGGAAGGAAAATGGTAGAAAGAACGGAGAAACCCACCACTTCTTAGTCTTAGGAATATACTTTGTTAGCAAAAGATAAAAATAATTCAAATATTATTATTATTTGATATCTCAAGTAATCCCTTCTGATTCTGTTTGTTTTCCATAAAACATAAAAATTCTTGGACCTTACTTTCTCTGATGCCTTCTCTATGCGTCTCATTAAGTAGGAAAAAAGGTCCCATAACTGGGACTGAGCCTACATTTGTCAGCAAAGCATTGTGGTGAATGAAGACAAAGGAAGTCAAAGTTCATGAACATCTGGGTGACTTTGGAGTGTTCGGAGAATTTCATTTAACATTATATGAACCCCAAAAGACTCATGACCACAACCAAATGAAACAAATGAACAGCAATGAAAAAGAAGACCCCTGGAACACAGTCTAAGCTGCTCCTTTGTAAAGAAGCCTTACAATGCTTTTTTGGGTCATCTTGTTTCCATCACAAAAGGAAAGAGTGTCTCTATGCACAATAAGAAGTATAAAAATTAACACATTTTAATCAAAACAAGTGTTAATATGAGCAAATGAGATAGATAAGCTTTAAGTTTCTGTTCTTTAAACAATATACATTGGTAGTAACAATGATTTTCAAAAAGACATACTTCTTTCCAAATTTCTGTGCCAGATTAGTTTATAGTAAATGAATAATGCATTTGTTATTAGGCTTAAGGAGGACAGATTAAGAAAACAATCAGAACTATATCACAAGACTGGCAAGGGAATGGCGGGAAAAAAGCAAACAATTTTTAAAAATGTGCGTTTTCCACCATCTGTAGGGGAAAATGTGTTCATTTTACTTTTCACATTACTATACTTATTTTGCCTTTTTAAACTTCTAAAAATAAGCAGACGTTCATGTAACTACACCATTTAAGAAGTGGACATTTGTGATTGAAATATTTGACTTTGGGGTTATAAGGAAAAATTAACTCTTTCAGATTAGTAGGGTCCTGTCATGAACCATGGATTCTGTGAGGCCTGATGAATCCCTTACAGGTGACATGGTCGACATGATTCTGTCATGAAAGAAGAGTATAACACTGACTGTGGTTAAGTGACGTATCTAGCATGTCATTGCTATCATTGGAGCTGGACTGAGACTGCATCTCAAGCTATTTAATGACTTTTCTATTGTTTAATACATCTGATGAAGGCCCTCTAGTATGGAAATCCATAAAATGTTTCTGCAATACAAAAACCTCGTTCTTTACTTACAAATAAGTCTCTGTGCCCAAGTCTTGCCATTATGTAGTGAAGGAAAACTAGCTCAGCATTATAATTGAGCTCATTTTACCAGTGCAAATACACAGGCTGGAAAAATATTTTGTTTTGCTTATAAAATGATCATGAGTAGAACCATCATAATTTTAACCACAGAACCCAGAAATATACTTAAGCTATTTTGCTATTACTAATAGCCAATGAATAGCATTGCATTGCACCAGATACAGGCCATTATTATTCAAATTATAAAATATGTTATGAATGTCTAATTTCAATTTACTTTTTTCCACTGTGATTCTCTAGCTAAAAAGTAATTACAGAGTTATGAGAACTATAAAAAACACCACATATACCAGTATATACAATTTTAAGAATTTTTTTTCTGGAAAAAGTAAACTGTCTTTTAAAGTTTGTTGTGCACTGTCTGGAAAAGTACATGCCCACATAGGGTCAGTATGTTAGAAAATTTCTCCAAAAAATTATTGACAGAAGAATAATTGACTGAGAAAATGAGCAGAAGTTTTGTGGTCTTCCTGGTATAAGACTCTAAGATTTTCCTCCTTATTTTGATAGTAAAGATAATCACTATTTTTATTATAGCTTGCTTTGGTGCAAATAACAATTACAAAATAATCATTTTATAAAAGAATAAACTGAGGCCCATAGAAATTGTTGCTTGTCTAAGGTCATTTAGATGGAAAATAACTGGGTTAGAATCTGAACCTCATATACTCTGGATCAAAGGTACATTTATTGGACTTGCAGCCAAGATGGAAGTATGGGTACATATGCTTTGTTTCCTTGCACAACCAAAAGAAAGACAACAAACAATTTTAAAAGAAAATTGAACCAGAGCTGCCAAAAAATTAAACTGTATGGAAGTCTGACAACCAAGGAGTTAAAGAAGAAACATTCACTCAGATCAGTAGGAGGGGCAAGGCAGTGGACTAGGTAGCTGAGGCAGCAGGATGGTGGACTGGGTGGTCCCACATTCACATGCATATAGCTGGAAGGAACAACTGGGGAACAAGACAGAGTGTGCCTCCCAGAGGTCCAGTGCAGGGAAATAAAGCCTCAAAACCTCTGCCAGTAAAAACCTGTGGGGGTTGTAGCAGTGGGACAAACTCCCAGCCTCACAGGAGAGTTTGTTGGAGAGACCCACAGGGTCCTAGAATGTACACACCCCCACACACACACCCCAATCCAGGATGCAGCACCAGAAGGGCCCAATTTGTTGTGGGTATCAGAGTAAATGACTGAAAGTGTGAGAGACGTGAGGATGCAGCATTGTTCCCTCTCTGACCCCTCCCCCACATACAGCACCACAGCGAAGCAACTCGGGTTGCTCTGCCCTAGTGAATACAAAAGTGTGTTTCTCTTAATGTAACAGTTGTGCTGAGACAAAGAAATAATGGATCAAATGAAAGAACAGATCAAAGCTCCAGAAAAAGAACTAAGTGACAAGGAGATAGCCAACCTATCAGATGCAGAGTTCAAAACAATGGTAATGAAGATGCTCACAGAAATGGTTGAGTGGAGACACAGAATAGAGGAAAATGTGAAGGCTATGCAAAGCTAAATAAAGGAATATATACAGGGAACCAACAGTGACAGGAAGGAAACCAGGAATCAAATCAATGATTTGGAACAGAAGGAAGAAATAAACATTCAACCAGAACAGAATGAAGAAACAAGAGTTCAAAAAAATGAGGAAAGGCTTAGGAACCTCTGGGACAACTTTAAATATTCCAACATCCAAATTATAGGAGTGTCCGAAGAAGAGGAAGAGCAAGAAATTGAAAACATAATGAAGAAGAAGTTCCCTAATCTGACAAAGGAAATAGACATCCAGGAAGTCCAGGAAGCTCAGAGAGTCCCAAAGAAGTTGGACCTGAAGAAGCACACTCTAAGGCACATCATAATTACATTACCCAAAGTTATACATGAGGGGAGAATTTTAAAAACAGCAAGAGAAAAAGAGAGGGTTATCTATAAAGGAGTTCCCATAAGATTGTCAGCTGATTTCTCAAAAGAAACCTTGCAGGCAAGAAGGAGCTGGAAAGAAGTATTCAA
>PVKM010043245.1:0-12574 GCA_004027735.1 Carollia perspicillata
TCAGAAGACCATGACTAGTCTCACTTCTTAAAGCCACTGATGAAGTTACATGATGTGCTGTTTTACTAAAAGCCTTGGGAATGGCAAACAATTCAGAGAACGCATATAAGGGGAAGCCAGTGGGTCCATCTTAAAGTTACTGGAGACTAGGAAATTTGGGGTAAAAACCAAGACTTTAACAGAAGCATTAAATTCCATTAAGGCAAACCACAAGAACTGGAATGAACAAAGATGAAGAGTAACAAGAGAAGCAGTGAGAGAAAGCAGTAAAGAATAAGAGATCCAGACATTCTCAATGCTCCTCAAAACTGAATTCAAAAACCTAAAGCATTTTTTATTATAATCTTCAATGCAAGCCTTAAAACAGATACCTGAGATGGATGGCTTGAAAACAGTCCTCTCACAGGATACAAAAAAGTAAAAAAAAAAAATTATAATATAAATTTGAAGCTGAAGAAACAAGTAAAAAAACAAGAGCATTTTCTGTAAAATACCCTTCCTTTGTCAAATTTACTTACCACCACTGCCCCCACATGTTAACAGAGTGGTTGTAAATCCATTCTCTACTGTCTAACATGAGATTTCTCTAAGCCTCTTCTGTTCCTTATTTAATTTTTAAGCTTCCAAAAACAAAATCTGGAACACATTTCATTTCCATATTTCCTTAAAGTTCCAGAAAAGTGATCTTAATTCCAGGAAATGTTATCTGATAAATATATTCAGTAAATATTTAAATATTGCTACTAAAAGATGTAAGTATGGATGCTCAAGTTTTCATACTATTGAAGCACATTAATTAAAACTTGGCAAAACTGATGAAAATCAGAGAACAAATGAAAAGGAATATGACATCTATTTTATATTGAGTGTAACATAATTATAACCTCTTTTTATAAAGATGTCCCAAAGAAGACTCGAGCACTTGCCTGTAAATCACTTTAATCATCATCACTCACTACAAAAATACCAATCCGTCAACATCCAAAGGGATTTGCTTATTGTTATTCTTTTAGAAAGCTTACCAGGTATTTCCAAATGCTTCCTAATGACAATAATTAAACATCTGGTAATGGGGACCTACTTGTGGGTGCCGAACTTCCTTGGACAGTCTTTTCCATTAATTATGTACGTGCTGGGAACTGAGAGAATGTACGTCATCAATAGTCAACAGCCAGGAGAAGTCAGCCCATGACAGGAGCTCCCTGCTGTCCTGACTGCTATGTGTACTGACACCTTGTTAGTACTCTCAGATTGGAGAACACATGTTACATGAAAATGGCAAAGGCACCAAGCTCATGCTGCATGCAAGCTGGATCAGTATGTTGCAAGAAAACAGTCTTTTATTAAACATTTAAAAATTGTGGGGGAGGGGGCATGTGAAGGTAGCACAAGCGGTCACATTTCACTCTGTAATGAATTATGTTCTGATGCAAACTTTGACCCCAAGTCTTTGCAAATAATGACAGGTCTTTTAGATCCCTGGCAGCAGAACAAGCAACAGAAGACCACGAAAGTGCATACTTTCAAGCAGCACGTCATGGCTCCTTCAATTTGGGGGTAAGAGGGACAGAAAGAGAGGTACAAAGAGGGTTGTGGTTGTTTGAAATTCATTTGGTAGGGAAAGAATTTTTGTGGAAAAAGAAAAGTCCACTTGAGTCTCATCTGAATCAACTGATATCCATTTATTCTAATTAGATCAGCATCTTTCCCAAAAGCCACAAGATTTTGTCAATTAATACATTGTGGCTACCTCCTCCTTTCAGCTTCATTTAAAGGAAGAGGCATCATTTCAACTTTTTAAAAGACTTTTTGCATTTTATACCTTTCAGTAAGTATGTGAAAATGTGTACTAGTACTAATTAACAGCTAAATAGTAGTTTAAATTAACAATGTTACTTAAAATAAATTTACCAAAATGATTTTATTACCTGATTTGCTTAATCCTAAATATCATTTAATATATACCCAAAATACAGTCCAGATCCAGGGAGACAAACAGAAATCACGAGAGTGAATTGAACATAAAGATTCATGTAAACAAGTATATTACTGAGGCATTAATGATTGTTTTTTAATCCCTAGCATGTATATTCATACAGTGTATACTGACTAATTATGTGGCTAACCTAGCAGCAAAAAGCTGCTACTGATTCAGTTATTATTGATTCCCAAGACAATATAAATTATCTAAGCATCTCAATTTCTCTGTGCTCCTTGTCAAAGCTTAAAAGTTAACTCAGTATTGCTTATCCGACTCTAGGTGGCACTACAGCAACGGCTCAGGAATCAGGACACTACTAGATAACTGAGGTCTTTCCTGTTCATCTCCTGCTGTCCCCTGAAGGCATCCTCACTTGTCATACTTCTGCTTCTGGGTTCGATGGATCACCTTCCCCGATCCTTAAAAGCGTGATGGGGAAAAGTAGGGCACAAACACATAATATGGGGATTGATGGTTCCAAAAACTAAATGCAACTTTTAATTCAGACCTTTTTTTTTTATTGGAAGCCAAATTTGTATACAAAACCTTGATTTGCATACTGAATTCTCCACCCTCAAGAAAAAAATATCCCAGAGCTTTCAGTATCCTTCCAAATTTAATTGTAAATACCTTAGTCCATAACACGATTATTGACAGATAGGCTGAGAAACTGCTTTAAATTCAAGAAGAAAGTCCAAACATTTAAAGTACTGTTAAAGTAACGCTGATAGGTCAGAAATGAGTATACCTCTCCTAACCAAAGGACTGCATTCCAAACATCATTCTGTAGTGCTTCACAAAACGCATTTATCAATGTCCAGGCAACCCAGAGGCTGCAGAGAAGATGGACAGTGCCTCACTCTGCAATGGCAGTCACTATGGCCACAAGGCTACAGCATGGTCACCTCATTCATCACTGAGCCGTGAAAATATTATGCAAAAAAAAAAAGATTTTAATTTGACAGTCTTTGCATTGAAAAATGCATAATGGTTTAAGATGATTTTTCACCTAGCCAATTTGAGAAAGATCTGCAGAAGGTGGATGTAAGCATTAAAGGACGCATACATACATGAGTGGCATGGGACAAACGCAAGGCACTCATCTTTCCAGCCCAGTCAACTAGATGAGCCCGAAGACTGACAGCTGAATGTCCTGCTTACGTGGGCTTGGGCTTGGTAAATTAAAAAACAATTAACGTCTACTAGGGCTAATGTTCGTCTTAAATTCTACAAGACACATTAATTATACTAAAATAATTTTGTTTAAAGTAATGTATCATAATAAGCTCTATTGTCATTTGTGGCCTGAGAGACAAAACACCTGCTGCTTAATGTTCTAGTGCTCACTCATATAGAAGAGAATGAGGAGCAAAGATTTTCTGAAAACCAGGGAAGGGAGGAGATACACAGTACATCAATGTTGTCATGTGTCTCCTCCATCCTTTAATTTCCTGGAGGGATTAATGATGGGTATACATATTCCTTAGGTGGTCCAAGATGATTAAGGTGGAAAGATAATTTAAGAGTAATTGCCTCTTGTTCATAGATGAAAAGAACTGGCTAGATGACTCAGTTGGTTGGAGCATCATCCCGTACACCAGAAGGTTGCAGATTCGATCCCTGGTTGGGGCACACACAGGAGGCAACCGATCAATGTCTCTGTCTCTCTCTCCCTTTCCCACTTCCTCTCTCTCTCTTTCTCTGAGTCAAATCAATAAAAACATATTCTTAGGTGGGGATTTTAATAAAAAGTAATAAAGCAGCTGAGCAACAAATATTTAAGTCCTCACCTACTACTACAATGCTGTTCTAAGCCAGTGCCTAGTTCAACTGCATGGAAGTTTCTTGGTAATATCAAAAAAGTTCTTTTTCTACTAGCATAAAAATACCTTACTAAAAACCCTTCCCTTTCCATTCCAGCAGGGGTGTCAAACTGATTTTCACCAGGGGCCACACCAGCTTCACAGTTGCCTTCAAAGGGCCGAATGTAATTTTGGGACTATATAAATATAACTAATTCTTAACTAGGGGCAAGGAGCTCGGTGCTGCCACCAAGTAGAAACAAGGTGCGGGCCAGAAAAAACAAGGTAGAAGGCTGGATTCAGCCCTTGGGCCTTGTGTTTGCCACCCATGCATTACAGTATTATATGTGGAGTATTTTGTAGGTGCTCTGTACCTGATATGACCTGCTCAGCGAAAGTTAACTGCTTCATTGTAACTATACTCCTCCTACGTTCCATAGAAGATTTGAACTAAAGAGTATCTACCACCATTCACACCCATTTGAGTAGCTTCAAGAGTCTGAAATCCCAGAGGACCTGAGAGAAAAAGTTGAAAAGCAAAAAGTTCTCTTCCTCCATACATGGCTTTACAGAATGTCATTGTTGTTACTAACACAATACAAATGTCTTTGAATATGGGTGGAACGTAACATTCCAGAATTCTTTGTACTTCTCTACTTAAAACCAACAGCAAATATTTACTTATCATAGATAAGCAAAAGAAGAAAAACTTATTTGCACAATAGGACCTTCTCAAAGCAAAAATGCTTTTTGGCATTAACTCCTGTCCATTCATTCAACCAAAACGGAGTACCTCCCGTGTGCTGGGCACTGCGCTAGGTGTTAGGGACACAACAGTGGACACAACAGATGAAAACTGGGAAGACAGGAAAAGAGAAGGGAAAAATAACTACTAACTACTAACTTTAACTACTAATGGAAGTATGTGTTTAAGAAAAGGAGGTGATAAATAGCTTGGAACTAGTGAAAAGAAAAAAAATCCTTGACAAAATGACTGTTTCCCCACATTTTGAAGATCTCACTGTTCCAAGTATCAGCATCAAGATATGATCTGTGAAATATTTTACCAAAGGTCTCTGGACCCCTCAGATGGTCTTTAAAATGGGTACAAAACCATATTCCAAAGTTATGTGTTAAAGATATGGCTTTCAACCCAATGATGAAGTAAAATTGTACCATGAAGAATAAAAATATATACCATATGACAAAGCTACTTATGTACAACCTCCAAGACTTGTACTGAAAAGCTATCCAAAGTTAGATATCCAAAGAACAGCTGTTATTAACAAAGTCAGGCTTCACATTAGATGTGCTAGGAGGGCCTTGATTAGTAAGCCAGTTAGACACTCAGTCTTACTTTTGGCCCACAGGGAGGCAGCGGCCTGTGCTGTTACTGCTGATGAAGACCTCTCTGCCACGGGAATCTAAGGAATAGTCAGTGAGGAGCCCCCTTGTCTCTCCTCGTGGTCACACCTACAAAGATGTAGACAGATGCTCGTTCACCTGCCTCAGAAAACAACGGACACCTTCAGGAAAACTAACACATAAACACCAGCCACCATAAGCATGCAGCTCACCAAACCACCTGTCATTCACAGGTCCCTGAGCCGTATGAATTTCTGACCGGGGTGAGTTCAACTGCCAGTAAGTTCTACTCTCAAATCTGCCACTAAATAGTTCTCTTACCTTCTGTAAGTTCCCTGACTCTTCTAGAGCTCAGTTTCTTCACTTGGCAATGGTCACTGGTTTCGGCCAGACCTCACTTGGGACCCTTTGTGGGTGGGGAAAGGGGCAGCGTGGAGTGGGAGAGCTGACCGCCCCCACCCAGTAGAGATTCTGATTCAGTACGTTCTGAGTAGCTGGGGATGGGAGTGGGGGGGTTGTTTTAGAGTGTCTATAAGCATCTGGTTCAACCCATGATTAAGAGTCCCTAGATTAAATGACATCCTAAGTCAAATCAATGAAAATTCCGACTGCAATCCAACAACACTTGATCCAAGAGGAATTGTTTGTTGTATACGCTTTCATCTCTGTTTTTAAGAGAAAGCACAACGCAGTGAAGGAACTGAAATCATTAGCAACCTGAACTTTCGTATAGCTGCACCTCACGACAGAATGCATTTATGTTTCCTCGTTTTTCAACTAATTAACAATACATGGGCAGCCAAGCAGGTTTACAAAATTGAGACCAGACTGACTCTAGAGTCACTGCACAGAGTCAGATGAGGAACAGCTGGCTAGACAGATGGAGGACACCTGTCAACGACTGTTCTTTCCGAAGTTACTGATACCAGCCAGCAAGAAGAATTGCCATCTTCAAAGCAAAAGAAATGTGTTTAAGCTGCACCACATACAGCATAAGATAGTTGCTATTGAGTGTGTGTGTGCGTGTGCGTGCACGCGTGCGCACGTGTGTGTGTATTTATATATAAAATTTCTGTTGCAAAGTCATGACTCCAATGAAGTGGAAAGATACAAGATAAAGAACGGGTTACTGCTGTTTGATTTTAGGAAGTTTTGAATCAGAGAACTGTCATGTATAGGTAGATATACAAATCCTATAAAACTGCCAATTTCAGTCAGAAAAATTAAGTAAATATTAAGGGATACATACATGCAAGTTAAAACTTTAAATTAAAGATGCATGAATGAGATTTAAAATACAGTGGTAAAAAAACAAACTTTTTACCCTTCACATCATAGTAATATGCATTTCAAACTCTATGCAAAAATTAAATTCAAGAAAAATAAAAATATTAAGTCCTGATATTACCATATAATGCAGCAAGAGAAATTTTAAATATCAGGGTTAGAAGAAAGGGCAAAAAGCTTGTCAAAATATGATTACATGTATTCTCATGTCAAAGAGATTGATTTTTTAAAACTTTCATCCAAGGACATACTTACTGATTTTAGAAGGAGGGGGAGGAGGGGAACATTCATGTGAGAGAGAACATCGATCGGCTGCCTCCTGTACACGCCCCAACCAGGGACCAAACCTATAACCTACGCACATTCCCTGACCAGGGATCAGACCCACAGCCTTTCTGTTTACGGGACAGCACTCTAAGCAACTGAGCCACACCAGCCAGGGCAAGAAGTGATTTCTTTAAGATCTAACATCAATTACTCCAACCATTACAAAGAACAGCATTAACTGCACAAGCTATAACTACTACAGAAATCAGAAGTAGCATTCCTAAGGGGACAGAGAAGTAGGTCACAAATTTCAAAAAACAATATGTTTTATGGTTTTAAAGATACAGCTCCAAAATCAATATCCATCTTGAAAAACCCTGGGTTTAGTTATGTGTGGCTTTTATTCAAAAAAGTAATATGGTGCACTTAGTTCACGCAGCACAGAGGTAAACAGAAAGCTTACCACCAGCGGAGCACAACTCCACGTCCCCGCCTGGCTGGCAAGCACAGCCTTCTTTTCTCATCTCAAAGGCACGGGTCCACTTGGTGATCCTGTGCAACCAACGGCTCACAAGAGACTCAGTTTCTAATCAAGCAACTGCACTGTACCCGCTCTGTTTAACGTACTCCCTTGTACAAGAATTGTTGCCTTTCAAAAAATACTCTGTGCATTAATCCTCCAACTATGCAACTTAAGCTTTTTACTGAAAACGAGCAATGTTTCATACTGGTCCTTCTGAATTTGGGTAGCCAGTGCCTGTCTGACTTAGCACTGTGATGTGGTAAAATTGCAACCTGGAGTATAGAAGAGAATACAGCTAAAGATCTGACCCTGAAAAAAAAAAAAAGACCTGACCCTGCTTGATTCTTTCCGAACAACTGTGTTCAGATGTCTTTTTCTGAATAGCTCCAGAATGATAAATAGGAATCATCCCTATATGAACTTCGCTTTCCTTTAATATTTAGCTATTAAATGTTCTAGGTTAATCTATTCTTAAACCCCAAATAATCTTGGCCTACTGTAAATTTGGCTGTGATTTCAGACCATACCATCGTAACACAGAAATGTCAGCAGACAAGAGAAGCCCAACCCATGCCCAGGGCCTGCGCACCCCTGCTCCAACCCAAGCCGGGGCTTTCCCAACCCGGGCACAACATGTTTTTGAAAGAAAATTT
Source organism: Carollia perspicillata (assembly GCA_004027735.1). Classification (NCBI taxonomy): domain Eukaryota; kingdom Metazoa; phylum Chordata; class Mammalia; order Chiroptera; family Phyllostomidae; genus Carollia; species Carollia perspicillata. The sequence goes on from PVKM010043245.1 coordinate 7,879, forward strand.
ATATTCCCTAGGACAGCAAATACTTAAGGTCTATATTTTGTTAACTAACAGTTTGAGTGCTACAATATGCATATTTTTACCTAATTACATAGGGTAAAGCTAAACTTAATATTTAAAAAATTAAACCTACTCTTGAAAATATGAATTGTATTTAAATTTAAGAACTTCTCATTAACTGATGCTATTAAAAAAAGAAGAATATACAACTTTTGCAACACAAGAGTAACAAGAAATCAAATTCATTGATATTTTAATATCTATACATCAAAGTAATGTCACAAAACTTGTCATGAATACATTTTTATTTATGTCTGGATGACATCATGTAGCCACCAACATCTTTTCTGTTATGATTAGGAAACTTTTCTGGTAATAAAGGAAAAAAGGTACTCCAAGTTGTACATACATACGGCATTCTACTTTCTATTTAGAAAGCTAAGTCAGTCTTTATTTTAACAGAAGGAAGAAAAAGAATTACAACCACTTTATAAAAACAGGAAAAGTGTTATATATTCCTGACTTGTCACATATTCCAAAGTAGTTTTCTAGCATATCACTTAACAGGAACCTATGTTGTAAAAGTGGTTTTTGATAAAGTCTTATACTTCACATTATCATAGATATATTGGCATTTTCTCATTGACTAGAAGTATCATTCTCTACAGTGGAGAGGATGACTGGTATAAAAATACAACTTAATGTATACAGAGCCAAATTTCAATTTTACATAAGGCTCTTCATAGAATATATGAAAAATCAAAAGTATGTCATCCTCACACCACACACACACACACACACACACACACACGGTTGGTCCTACCAATTTCTAGGCTGTTTAAATACAAAATCGACCCAAGTTCCATTGTGTCTTACTTAAGGACAACTATCAAGGGGGTTCAAGTAATTGTCTTTTAGGCCCTAAAAGATCAAGGCAGCTATTTTGAGTTCTGCTGTGTTCTACTTACAATGGCTTTTTAACAGATAAACTATAAAGTGTATCTCTAACATAAATCTCATAATGTTTCTTTTTGTTGACTTAAAAAAACCATCTGCCCACCATGAAGAACCCTTGTCGTAATGTATCATTCTTCTGATTTGTACATGGTGATTTTCATATGATCCAGATGGAGCAGTGAGCACACAGTACAGTTATATAGTAAGTAACACACCGATAATGTTGAAGAAAATGACTGAAATCCACACACTGGATCATGAACACATCCTGATGCATGAATTCCAATCATTTATTTCAAAAACCATATTGTGTTTTTGCTGAAGCAGATTTTTTATTTTAATCATACAGACTTTAAATTGAATCCCTTGCCTTAGTCCAGCAAATGGCCCAATATACATTTCAGCTTCATTTTTTTTTCATTTAGTACATTGTATCAATTTTCTTCACAACTTGTGGAGGTAACAATATACTCTTGTTCTATCATCCCCCTTACTCCCAAAGACTATACAAAACCATGATTTTGAAATATATTTTCTATGGAAACCTTTCCTCAAGCAGTGATGCACAAAACTGAAATTATATAGCTGCCTAAATGTCACGTGCTAGCTTGTAGCACAGAAACAATGCTCCAAAGAGGAGATGTGTCTTGCTTGAGGGGAAAAAACAGAAGTGTCCTTTTCATCAGTGTACCACACGGCCACACACAAAATGACCAATGCACTTGGTACAGCTCTAACTAGCTCTTCTACCGCGCCATGTCCCCACACATTTTCCAATGGACTCTATCTCACCTTAAAGTATCAATTTACCTAACAGTTCCCAACTTTGTCATTTAAAAGCATGTTTACAAGAGCAAGACATCATCACTGTTATTACTACCATTGCAATTACAAGCAATTACAAGTAGATTAGGGCAGGAGTCCAAAATTATCAGCAGAATTTAATTAAACAAATTGGATTTCGGCAGAAAACTCTACGTTAACACCCTACTTCTACAAACAATGCCATGAACCCCTTAATGACAATACGAGGCACTCATATAAATTCTCAAGAACCAGCAACTCCTGGGCAAGATGGAGGTATATGTAGATATGCTTTCCTTCCACGCACAGCCAAAAGGACAACAACGAATTTAAAAACAAAAAGCAATCAAAATTACCAGAAGCTCAACTGTATGAAAGTCTGACAACCAAATAGTGAAAGAAGAAACATTCATCCAGAATTGTCGGAAGGGAGGAGACGGGCAGCCGAGGTGGAGACAGGCAGCCATTGCAGAGAGGATGAATAGCAAAGCGGCGGCTGATGGACCAGGTGATCCCATTTTCAAGAGCGGATAAACTGGGAGGAACAACTCGGGCACAAGACAGACCATGCAACCCAGCATGGGGAAATAAAGCCTCAAAACTTGTCTGTAAAAACCTGTGGGGGTTGCAGCAGTGGGAGAAACTGCCAGTCTCACAGGAAAGTCCACTGGAGGGACCCATTGGGTCCTAGAATGTACACAAAACCACCCACCTGGGAATCAGCACCAGAAGGGCCCCATTCGCTTGTGGGTAGTGGGGGAAGTGACTGAAAGCCAGCAGCGAACTGGGCAAGCAGCATTGTTCCCTCTCTCCCCCCCCCACATACAGTGGTACAAAACAGCAAAGTGGGTTGCCATTCCTCGGCAAAGACCTAAGGCTCTGCCCCTTACAATGTAACAGGTGTGCCAAGACAAAAAAAATAGGGCCCAAATGGAAAAACAGATCAAAACTCCAGAAAAAGAACTAAGCGATGAAGAGATAGCCAATCTATCAGATGCACAGTTCAAATCATAGGTAATCAGGATACTCACAGAAATGATTAAGTACATACGCAAAATAAAGGAAGAAGTGGTTATACAAAGTGAAATGAAGGAAAATGCACAGGGAACCAACAGTAAAGGGAATAAAACCAGGACTCAAATCAACACTCATAAATTTCTAGAGGCTTTTTGAGTATGATTTTCTGTACATATTTTAGAAATAATAGTACCACTGTCTAATGTCTAAGGAGTAATCTCCCTTCACTGTCATTTTTTAGTCTTTTAAATTCCGTTTTTTTTTTCTCAAAATCAAAATTTTGAGAAATCCTCATTCAAATGTTTTGATGCAGGACAACTTTTCCACATTTTATACTAATTTCCTAATTAAAATCTATTACAATTTTCCATCACAGTCAAGGTATGTATTAAGTCAAGGCTGTACACCATCAGAGAATCTAATAAAGATTACTAGGTTAGAACTATTGCAAATTTTTGCAATGTGGAAACACTATTTTTGGCATATCTTTACCATCTCTTCTATAGGCAGGGTAGGCAAAAGTAAGTTTACAGTTGTGAGTACACAAAACAGTCTGTTCTTGGACTGTCATTTATTATTTAACCTACTCTTGCCCACTCATGCAGTGTGATTTACAAATTCATTTCTCCAACTCTATCTTTCCCTTGAGCTTCAGACTTATATGTCCAACGACTCATTGACATCTCTTCTTGGATGTCTTAAAGGCATTCAAAACCAGCTTAAATGTCCCAATAGGAAGGAGACTGTCCCCAACCGTTATCCCATTCCTTAACTCTTCGACTTAAATGAACCCCCGACAGTAAACAGAATCTTCCTATCCCCGTCAATAATAAATGGAATCTCTATATCCCACACCAAGTTGCTCCAGTTAAAACTTTCAAAGTCACCCTTCATACCTTCTTTATCCACATTCTTCACAGCTTGAAATACTGGAGAATCTAACTCCAAAACATACCCCCGCTCCATTCATATATCCCCAAGTCCATATTAGGCTCGGACACCATCATCTTTTCACTGGGTGACAACCTGCTCACTGGTCTTTCTCCCCTCTCTTGCCCATCTACAATGCACTGTTCCCAAAGCCATCTTCTAAAAGAATACATCTAATGATGTCACTCCACAGTTTGACAGCTCAGTGGCTGTTTCTTAAATTTAGTGTCAAACCTCAAAACTGCTTAATATCACCATTAATAACACCCCCCACTTCCTCTTCAACCCTACCTCCTCTCCCAGATGAAAACTGCACATCAGCAACAGTGATCCCCTTTGGCTCCATGAACAACCTCAACCATTTTCCTACTTCAGGTTGTTGTACAGGCTGCTTCCTCTACCTAGAGTCCTCTGACCCCAGCTGTTTGTAGATTTGGCTCCTTCTTATCTGAAGAAGTTCACAGCTCCTGTCTCCTCTGAGAGGTCCCTTTCAACAGGTTTCAAGTACCACCCTCCACCACCCACCTATCCTCTATCACATCCCAGACTCACACACCTCACAGTCTACCTTCCTCACTTCAAGGAAAACTCCCATGGGTGTTCAATCTGCAGCCCCCAGGCCACGTGCAGCTCAGGATGACTATGAATGTGGCCCTACACAAAATCGTAAATTTACTTAAAATATTATGAGACTTTTTCCCCTGGGATAACATGTTGCAATGTATTCAATGTGTGGCCCAAGACAACTCTTCTTCTTCTAGTGTGGCCGAGATGCCAAAAGGTTGGACGCCCCTGCATATGAGAGAACTTTCAGCCTCCAAACATCCTCAGCACCTCCAAATGTTTCTCAAGTATATTGGAGAATGAAACTCACTTGTTGAAACACTATCAGAAGAATGGAATGAATGACGAAATGAGTGAATCCATAAGATCCGCTTAACCTTTGCTCAAACAAATGCCATAATTGTAGTATGATATATGAGCAAGGGAT
>PVKM010043246.1:0-12571 GCA_004027735.1 Carollia perspicillata
GAAGGTAGACATGATTAGAAAGGGAACAGAGCCAGCATCATCCAGGGAGCCCTCCACACCCAAACTAGAAAAATACAGGGGGAGGCTGTTTCACACGATGTGACACCCAGGCAGAAGGGCTGACGTTCAGAAAAGTGTGACTATCAGGTGACCTGATGATGAAGGTTAGGACACAAGCCTCACTGGCAGCTGTCCCTCCAAGTAGCATATACTTAATTAGAGGTAACGTATTAATTAATACACGAGCTATGCTGACTGCAAGCTGAGAATCCTTTACTTACATATAAAATAGCGAACAGTCAACAAAGGCCCATTTGCTTGTAGGCCTAAAGACTTACAAGGAAAGGGGCTTTCAGACCAAAAGAGACTGCGGTGCCTGGATCGCAAGTTTTGCATTTACAGCTAAGCTGTCCACCATCGCGGAGCTAAACAGGGTTCAAGTTGCCAATGCTAAGTACACAAATGGTTTTTTTAAAAAATCCCTTTTTTATGGAAACTACTCATAAAAATGTTTTTAAGGACAGATGGAATGGACTGTGCAAAAAAACAGTAGCTTTTTGCAAAATGACATCACAATCCAGCGCTGCCTTGAGCTCCTACTTCCCGCCTACAGTTCGAGGAGCCCTGAGCCCTTGGCCAGCAGGACTGAACTCGGTACAGCAGGGGTCTCGAGACCCGGGGACAACAAACACACTAGCATTTTTATGTATAGTTTTCATGGATAATGTATAAGGAACTCCAGTAGCCAGTGTGGAGTACAGAATACAGCGAAAAATATCCACCTTTACGAGTTTCAGCTTTTATTTATGAGGTCAGTAGGATGAGCTTCATAGAGCACCGAGTATTCATTTCCAAAGCAGTTTGTCTGCTTGTCAACGCCTCTGGCCCACTTATGCAGGCTAAGGAAAGATTTTCCCTCCGATTGGAGGCCCTCGAGCTCCAGAACTATCTGCAGCTGCAGCTGTGGTGCCTCCCGCCAGGTACAGCGAGCGAGCTCCTGCCCTGTCCCCTGTGCTCTGTAATCTGATGCGGGGGCTGTTTCAAGCCCTCCACAGCCCTCCCTCCCAGCCCTGCACTCTGCACTCCTCTCCATCACCCGGCGTGAAAAACCCAGTAATGAAGCAGGAGGGGAGGGGATGGGAGGGGAGGAAAGGTAAGTGAGCGGACTGATGATTTTCTCTGAATTTCCAGAGTAAAGAAAGGAGAATACACTGAAATTTTGGGCAAGAAAGACTGAAGCCTCCAGCTAGAGACCTTAAGAGTTCCTGTGACTCTCTTGTTCGGAAGGTAAGCAGACAGTTTTGAGGCTTTCAGTTATTTTTTTAAACTATAGTATCAATCCTTCAAGAAATCTCACTATCTAACCAGGAAGAAAGTATCTACCTTCTTCTTTCCAACATCCTCTTTTTAAGGACAGAAAATACAAATCCACTTGAGGAAATAGTTACACAAGAGGGGGGCTGGTGAAGATTTTAAGAACATAGATTCTTCTAGTAAATCCAAATGGGAACTTCTTTAACAGTTCTTCTGGACAGAAACAAATAGTAATAAAAATCTAGTACTTTGGCGGCAGGGTTGGGGGTGGGGTGGGGCACGAGAAGGCAGCTCAATGTAATGTTCAAAAGCAAGTTTTAGGATTTCTACAATTTGGATATTCAAGCTGTCTACCCAAAGCTACCTAACAGAGTATTCTCTCAATATTTGTGAACATCCCTTTTAAGATGCTCTCTAATTCTAAAACCAAACCTAAAAAAGGGTGATGGGATGATAGGTCTTTAAAGCTATCAAGTGACTGAACACAAAATGCACTTTAAAACCACCTGAAATTGGGATGAACAGCATCACAGGCCAGGCAGGCCGAGGAAGATGACTCATGAGAAACGTCCCCTGGAATGCACCCAAGGCTCCCTGGCCCGGTCTCTAAACTGTCCACTCCAGGGAGAGAGCTTGGTGGCGAGGGACTGGAGTCTAGTCCCACAAGGTGAAGGTGCGTAGGAAGACCGATGGCTGTGAAACCCAACCCTGACCACCAGCAGAGTGTCAGCACTCTGCTCTGTGGAGGACACGGGTGGGAAAGCAAGACGACTCACGGTGAAGTGACCGCCAACGGTTCTCATCGCTCACGAGAACGCGGGTTCTGACAGATGCACACACACTCACCGAAGACTCTGGCCACAAAGCCCAGCGGGAACTGGGAGGCAAACACGGTGAGAAACCAGGGGGCGGCGTAGAGGCTGGGGCCGATCTCGTGCTCCTCCAGGTGACTGTAGAGGTCCCTGTGGTAATCGTGAAGAAGCCTCGAGAGCTGGTACATCTGGATCTGCGGGGACGCACACACGGGTGTCAGCGTTCGATGTCTGACAGAAGTGAACAACTGTCAGAACCTGAAACATTCTGTTTGGCTCATGATGCCATTCGATCTCAGCTTCCCATTCATCCAACAAGAGCCTCCTGGGTGCCCACTGCACGTGCGGCCTGGCTGGGTGCAGGCCCAGAACAACAACGTCGGGCCTACGACCTCTTCCTTTCTTCCTACGGTCCCCTTGCATCCTTGGCTGAGAGAATCTAAACTTCCATCTCGTGGAAGCACTTCATAAATTCTCTTACAGACACACATGCCTAGCAAAACTCAAACCCAGGGGAATCAGCAATACGAGGCCAGCCCCCCTGCTAGGAGTGAAGGGAGTGCACGTGACGACTCTGCAGATGGATCTTACTGTATCTGCTCGGTGAGCGGACTCCCCCGGGGCCCCCACACTCCTCATGAGGCAGGACAAATGGGATTTCTGTGGGTTTACAACATGTAATAGACAGATCCCAGGTCCCGGGCAAATTAAAAAAAGAAGTGTTTATCTCCAGACGGAGAAACCAACTTTTCCAACTGAAGTTGAACTTCACCATAAAGGGTTCCCTTTCCTGGCAGGAGGCCCCATGATGGCCCCAGGGCTCAGCCCAGCGCCAGGAGTCCCATGACCTGAGCCCAAGGCAACGCGAACCTAGGGGCCGGTCCCTCCTGAGACGCTGCAAGTTGGATATGCATAGTCCAAACGGGGAAAAACCGATTCCAGGGCCAGACGACATGGTCCCCTGAAGTACCGGCCGTGCGTGGCTTTTGCTTTCTTTTGGATTTAAAAGATTCTAATCACCCTGACCACAAGCCTCCCCCAAAAGTTGTGTGTTTACAGTACTAAATTATATACTCATAAAACTAAAAAATTCTGCTCTCTTATATGGCAGGTACACCTACATTAAAGCCAATGGGAAGAAAGTGGGAAGAACCTGACAGTAGGTATGGAAAGTGTTGTGTGGGTCAAAATCTTCCAGTGAGTGGAGTGGCTTCCTTTCGTGAGGCTGACGCCCACAGGGCTCCTGCTCACGGGTGGAGGTGACCTGGACGTTTAGCCACACAGTGCGGTGCCCTGAAAGGGCCCTCAGTGCTCACGCACCCTTTCCAACGACACTTCACTGAGGCTCTGAGATCACAGTACCTCGCTGGCGAATGAACACAGAAACACGTGCCCAACATTCAGGAATATTCCTCAAGCAGGATCCAGAGTTATCCCACTTCTGAAGGTGGCAGAGTCAGCACCTGGCACTTAAGACACACTGCTGTGTTGGCTTTTCTTTGGATATGACCTGACCTCCCTCCTGTCACTCATTCATTTAACAAACACTGTCCTGGCTGGTGTGGCTCAGTGGACTGAACACCACCTGCGAACCGAAGGCTCGATCCCCAGTCAGGGCACGTGCCTGTGTTGGGGGCCAGGTCCCCAGTAGGGGGGTGCACCAGGGCAGCCACACATGGATGTGTCTCTCCTTCTCTTCTCCTGCCCTTCACCTCTCTAAAAATAAATAAATAAAATCTTAAATTAAAAAAACCACAAACAGAAACAAACATTGACTGGGTGCCCACATCACTCCAGGCACTGCTGTTCCACGAACTGCGGACGCAGCTCCAAGACAGGTGCGATCCTTCCCCTTCCGTAACGTAGGTTAAGGAGGAAGTCAGAAAACAAGCCCATAAGCGAATAAGGCAATTTCAGGCAGCGAGAGTGTGACACAGAAGCAACAAGACAGACCGCCGTGGCCCAGCGTCCCTGGGCTGGAAGCGGAGGGACACACGTCTCCTGGGAGGGGGTGTCTGAGCTGGCCCCTGGGTCCCTGGCACGGACGCAGCCAGCACAGCAGGAGGCAGGGACTGGGTCATCTGAAGACGCTTTGATGAGGAATGAAAGGGAGGGCCCTAGACTCAGTCAGGCCTGGATTTAAATCCCGACTCAGCCACTTGCTAGCCACATGACCTGGTCAGATCTTGCAACCTTTCTGAGCCCTAGTTTTCCTACCTATGAATTGAGCTGATTAATAGTGTGTCCCTCAGGGTTAGTGAGGAGAGGAGCCTCTATGAAACACTTGCTGTCCTGGCTGGTCACATGCCTGTGTGTAACGCCAGCAGGGAGTAAGTTCTCAGCAAAGATCGCTGTTACAATGATAAATGCCGGTGAGAAAAAGCTCCTCAGGACAGCACACGGGGAGTACGGCCAATAACACTGTGGGAGCTACACGTGGTACCAGGTGGGTGCTGGAAATACCGGGGTGAACGCACTGTAAGGTACATAACTGTCTAACCACTAGGCTGTACTCCTGAGACTACTGTAAAATAATCCTGAGCATAGACTGTACTTTAAAATAGAATTTTAAAAAGAAGTAAGAAAAAGATCCTTAGCTACACCTGGGAAGGAATCACAAACATTTCGACACGCCGTCTCCATCAAAGACATAAGGAGCACCTACCTGTAAAATAATCATGTCTGGCCGATACTGTTTCCGCAGTCCCCTGTCAAACATCAGAAACTTGAGCATGTGGAACGCCTCTTCCTCTCCCATGTGAAGCAGCAAAATCCCTGCGACGAAGCTGAGGCCTTGGCAATATCCCACTTCCTGGTCCAGAAGCGAGTAGGCCTTCAAAATGTTGTAAAGCGACAGCTGCCCCGCTCCCAGCTGGGCCGAGAAGTACGGATGTGTTGGAAAGGTTCGCCCTGTGAAAACAGAACACACAGCCCTAATTTTAGAAAACAACGCCTGTCAAACCAGAAATCTGATGCGCTTCAGGTTAAAGCAAACGGCTCTTTAGAAGCTGGATATTTAAGTCAGCTCTGCAAACAAGGTCATCTGGCTGTTCTTGGAATAATGTTTGCAATTACTGCTTCGGCAAGTACTCATGCTGTTGTGTGGTGAGAGAAATCAGAACCACCTGAGGCCCTACAGACATCTGAATTCCAATCAATAGCAGAAAGAGAGCTGTCGGTCCTCACGCAGAGGAGCAGGCAGCTGCGGTGCTTTAGCAGTACCTGTCCCCACAGGTTCTAAAGGCAGCCAGGGGCCCGGCCAGCGACACGATTTGGACCAGCTTTCCCCAGACGGCCCATGTTGTGCCCGCCAGTGCTTCTGGCCACACGTGTTATTTCTGTACTTTTAAACCACAGGCAGAACTCTGAAACGGACTGAGGAGCAGGTGTTTTCTTTTACACAAAACAGGTACCTTCCTTCCAGAAAGAGGTTAAAAAGTAAGTTCTCAACATCCTGATTATTTACACAAAAAGCTGGTTTTCAGAGAAGGTTTAAAAACTTCTTTTGTCTGGGAGGCTTTTGTGGCTGATACCTGTCAAATCCGGCCTCGCCCTCTCCTTCTGGAATGTGGCTGACGGGGAAGTGGGTTTCCAGGGAGCAGAGAAGTGCCTGATCGAGAGGAAAAATGCTCGGCCAGGGCCAAGCATGGACCCAGGCGAGAATCCTGGCCTCGTCTGACTGGCAGAGGCAGAAGGTGCATCTAGGCCACAAGTTAATTGTTTGGCTTAATTATTCGGCCCAGCAAAAGGAAGAGGGCATACTCCTGCTCTTCAGCCTCGTGAGAAAGCATGTCTCAATCCAGAGCAGTTTATCTGAACTTGAAGTGAGAGGATGGCAGCAGTCCCCTTACTACCTTCCTGATTCCTTGTCCTGCATTCACTTGTTGCCCACTTTACCTTCTCTCCCCACAAATGTTCCCAAAGCACACCTCACACATGTCATCCGACTGCTGAAAAGCAATCAAGAGCTCCCCAGTGGAGCTCTGCACACGGACCTCCTCACCTACACTCCCAGTTTCATCCGCTACCCTGCCCTTCCTCCTTGCCCTGCCCTGCTCCGCCCCTGCCCCGCCCCAGCCCTGCTGGGCATGCGCAGCCCCACTCTCTGTGGGTCTCAAACAGGTACAGGTGGCAGAACACACAGGGGTCTCGCGCATGCAGGAACACCAGGAAAGGCTTCACTGACTTTAAGTTGAATCCTTCAATGTTGTCATTTCTGCTCATCAGATACCTTCATACCGATACCACACCACACAGAAACAAAGCTCACCACCCGGCCCTGCTTGCAGAGCAGACAGTTCTCACTCAACAACGTTCCTAAGAGGATGCACTGGCAGCCTGGAAAGGCGACTTTGCCAATCTGGCCACTCAACAGGTGCCAGACGTGGGGCAAGGCCTTCAGGGCGTGTGTCCTGAGCAGCCACACAGGCTCTGTGCTCAGAGGGGCCTCGTGCTAGTTTAATGCTGTTGCCACCTTGAAATTTTTAATTCAACAACGGGCTCTGCATTTTCACTTGTAACGGACCCTGCAAATGCAGTGCCCTGTTTGGGGAAGGGAGCTCCCTAGGCAGCCTCCAGCGGTGGTGATATCAGTCTTCCCCACAGCCTGCTCCCGAGCAGTATGTTATCTGAGAGGAAACCTTAGGCGAAATTCTTCCAAACACACAACCTTAATCAGCAAGCCAGTGTGAAACAGGAACCAGGCACGTGCTTCTCGTGCTGTGCCAAGGCCTCCGACAGGGAGCTCCTGGGAAAGGTTCAGTCGGAGGAGGGCATTGTGGCCATCTGATGGCACAGCCAGGCCACCAATGGCCAGGCCACACCGGTGCTACAAACCATGTGCTTCCCAAAGTACACGAAGTGCACAGGGCCCTCAAGAAGCATCTGGCGAATTGCCACTGAATGACATGGGGGGAAGACTAAGAAGGCAGAGCTCTGCTCTACACAGATTGTTTTTAGGGAACATTTGGCCGAGTCCAGTGTCTGCCAGCTCTGTGCGCATCTCTGCTCATTTCCGCCATCAGTGACACCAAGCTGGGAGCAGGGTGGAAGTGTTTACACCATGGAAATCTACAAACGCTAATGCCAGGGCTTCATCTGAGGGGCTGCGGGGACCCAGCTGTTAAATCTTGGCCCGCACACCGGCTGGAAGGATGTGGGAAGATTCCAGACTTCTATGAAAGGAATGAAGACACACCCCACCTTACTCTTTTCTTTTGTCACCCACATTTAGTTATATCACTTTGAGGTTAAAGAGCATATTTAGAAGGTTCAGATAAATACTGCATGATGTGGTCTTGATCCTATGAGACAATGGCAGACTCTTATGCACAGCTGCTGGTGTCCACTAAGCTGCGACTGTTTGAGGGGCCTCCATACAGCAAAGTCCCCAACGGGACAGACAGGTGTGCCACGTAACAGGACTGTGATAAGACAAATTATAGGGACCTTTCTTGTCTTTCGCCATCAACACTTTCTAGTTCCTCACCCAGGACTTCAACCCCGAGATGACACAGAGGGTGGTGCCCGCCACCGGCACCCATCTGTCGTGAAGGAACAGCCACCGCCCCCCCCTCCCCCCCCAGCACGCGACACTCAGCTCTCCGTGGCTCGGCCCAGGGAGGCGCACTACCAAGGCGGGAGGGAGAAGGGAGACTCGCCCTGCCTGGCTATATTTAGTCATCTTAAACACCCTTGGCAGAGGCTTCCTCTTGGCCGCTCTTCTCATCTTTTACAGATTCTAAAGAAGCATGGGGAAAATTCTCTTTTATAACACTTGGATTAGAGCCTGTTCTTCCAGATACCAGGAAGCTTTGAAACCTTTGGTTAAAATATGTTAAGTGGAAGCAGAAATCAATACAACGGCTCCCATGCTGGACCCGTGACCTAAACGTGTCTTTAGACATATGATTTACCTCGCACTGCAGCATGGGCGTGGCTAACCATTTAGGGGTCACTGGGAGAGGGTCTCTAGAAATCCATCCAATAATGCACCGAAAGACTCACCAGACCTCTGCAGGGTACGTAAGCTCTGCCACCACTTTACTGACTAATGAAGCACAGATTCATAAAGTGATAAGTAACCCACGTGGGGGGAGATCTGGAGCTCTGCTCTCTGACTGCATGGTGTTCCTATACTTCTGGACCTACTCAAGGGCTGTTCCAGCTAAGACCTTCCTATCCTGGCAGAGGCGGTACAGTGCCACGAGGTGGAGGCAGTGACTCCTGGAAGGTGTCCAGGCTGGGGTGCCCACTCGAGGAGCAGCTGAAGTGGCAGAAGATGGGGGATGAAGTGCAGCCTGAAGAGGGTGTCCAGCCAGTTGCTCAGGGTCACTGGCAGCTTTCAGCATGGCCACGACTGGAGCAGGAGGTCCAGCTGGAAGGCAGGATGCTCGTCTGCCCATGTTGCCCACCCAGGGTGGAGAGCCAGAGAAGAGAGGGCTGCACAAATGGATATAAGGGAAACCAGGCTTAACGGGTGGGGCGGGTCCCTGAACTGAGGCCTCGAGAACCATCTGCTAAGTATCATCTGCTAAGCCCTGGGAGAGGCTGTTTTCTCCCGGCCAGTGTGGCTCACTCTGAAGGAGCAATACGCCATCTAACTATGGGAGGAAAGGCTGCGTTGGTGTGGAGTGGGCAGAGCCAGGAGAAACAGAAGTGATACCGTGCCCTTGAAGGGACATGCGAGGAAGACTAGGAAGACCGAGGTTCTGGAACTTGCTCCCACTGAGTAGCTTGTAACTTGGGCAAAGGACTCAACCTCTCTGGGACTCATGCATCACCTCTAGAGTTGGGATGACAAGTACCCAAGTCCATACGGGGTTGTGTAAAGTTGCTATCTAATAGACCTAGAGAATATCTCCCACTGCCCCTCTACAGTTTATTATTCTTACTCTTTGGAAGAAGAAAATCTTGCAAAAACATTGATTAGATTCACATCTAATTTCAGAAAGTAAAGCAAGAGGCAGGAAAACAAAAATCCATGAAAGCTCAAAGAATGTCCAACCCATAAGCATTCTGTCCTGGCCAGAATACAGATACCACTTTTTAAGAAAACCTGAAATCTGATTTGTTTCACTCTGTACAACACACCTTTATTGGGCCTTGAGTTGGCCGTGGTGCAGACTAAACAGAAAGTGTAGACTAAACAACTGACTTGGCAAATGCCACCTCTTGGAGAGACGTGAGGAGGAAGCAACGGCAAGCTTGGAGGAACTTCTAAGTGAGACCTCCCTGAACCCGACAGAGCAGAGCCTGGCAGGTAGGGCTCCCTGGAACCACTGGGCCTGGGCCAAAACACAGGTTTTGCAAGTTCAAGTTCAGAGAGAAGGCTGGCACTGGTAGGTCCATGGATAAAGCCTAGAAAGATGCACAGAGGTTACCCGAGAAATGTACCATTGGAAACAGAACTTCCTTTTGCCTTGGGAGGGCATCTGGAGGGGATCCAAAATGGAGGCCAGGCCAGGGCTGGGAGAGCAGTGGAGAGAGGAGGCCAGAGCCCTCAGGGCTGGTGGCTGCAGCTGGCCTGCGGGGTGGGAGATGGGCAGGGATGTGCGTGCAGCCTGGCCCTGCCCATGAATGAGAAAAGAATCCTGGCACACCCAGATTACGTGCCAACTGGAGGAAAGGCTGCCCTGGGCCTCTGGGCAGGGCCTCCCCAGGGGAGAGGCCCCGGGCCCTGTGCAGACCTGGCATCTTCCTTCTGCTCTGTGGAAAGGTGATTACATGTGAGCAATGGCAGGCAAAGGGCCAGGCCAGACCATGGAAGAGAGAAGGAAGCCGGGGAAGAGAACGTTGAACCCAGGGGGAGAGAGCATGTTCCCTTCTCCTTCCCCACCCTGGGAAGGAGTGGTGGGCAGCAGAGGAGCCATCTGTACTCCCTCCCTTTCAATCTCCTACTCTGAATTTACTTTTCACTTCATTTCACATGACAGGAACATGATGTCATTCTTTCTGTTACTCATCACATTGGCAAACAGAGCTATCGCCAACTCACAAAGCTGCTTTGCTTGGGGTCAGTGGGCCAAATGGGCTTCGGCCCCACTTTGTCCCCAAGGTATCCTCACAGCCTGTCAGCATCCCCCTTCCCCCAGCCAGCCACTTCCATGGGAACGCAGGGGTTCAGTGGCCCTTGGGGACGCAGCACAGAGCCACAGTGGGTTTAGGTCCTGCTAAACTGTAGGACCATTGTCACCACTTGCCCTGTCCGTGCCTCAGTTTCGTAGTTTATCCCAGAGCTGTTGTGAGGGTCACACGAGATTAAGGGGCTAGTGCAGGGCCTCATCTTCAACATCTCAAAAGACTTACTGAGCATCTAATATGTGGCAGGCTGTGTCCTCAGAGCCGGGTGATTCCCAGGCCAGCCCACGGAGGGGCGCACCCCATGGGGTGAAAGGCAATAAGAAAAGCTGCTGCCGCGGCCATAACACCAAGACAACCACGGGGAGGGCAGGGTACGGGACACGGGCACACAAGCTGCGCAGCCACACGTCAGCTGTGCCACTAGGAGTGAGCTGCCTCTCAGTGCTTCAAGTCTCTCGTCTCCGACCAGGGGGAGAAGGGTGTCTGCTTGATTGCGGGTGACCACTACGGGAAGTAGTTCGGGTAAATGTCGCAGCGTTGGGTGTAAGGTAAAGTTAGGCAATAGCTTTAAATGATAATGATAATTGTAATACTTAATAAGTGTGGTAAGTACCACTGGGTGAGATATGGGTAGAAAAGATGGCTTAACAGAAGCAGCTAATCTGGCCGGAAGCTGGGAGGAGAGGCTACAGTCAGGGGTGCTTTCTCAGGGATGACACCTGAACTTAGACCGAAAGAGCAACATCTGTGAAATTACCCTTACGGTTGGGTTTGCTTGTGGCTAAAAAGAAAAGACGCAATACTACCGGTCCAGCTCCTACTTCACATTGTTGGGAATGTCCTCGCTCCCTCCTGGCTGCTACAGGGACCTGAAGAGCCAGGTCGCTGCTGGGCCTGGAGCAGACAGAGGCTCCAGCGAGTCCCAGGCGGCGGCCGCAGCACCAGCCAGGGTGATCGTTCCGGAGGCAGGGCCACACGCCTCCAAAGTGGCAGGGCCACGTTCCTGCGGCCTTAACGGGGGGCCCGTGGGGGGGACGCCCCGCCTCCGCCCCATGTGTGGCTGCTGACGAGTCAGAGGCTCTTCTGTACATAACTGCATCCCAATCACATCCTAATTACAGACGTTCTTCACTGTGGCAATGGCATATGTGTCCAATACAGTGTTCCCATCTCCGTGTTTTTCAAAACTATTCAAGAGACAAGGTACCCCCCCTTTTCCAAAACAAAACGACTCAGGTGCACACAATCTGCTTTCTACAGGTTTTCTAATCAATCCTGTCTGAAAGTGGTCAAGGCTAGGGAGCGCCTCCTGTAAGTAAAACAAGCCTCGGTTCTAACACTCGTGTTTTCCAGGTTGCTCCTTAGGTCTGTCTGATGCTTATGTTTTCCAGGAAACCTCCTGCCAATTTTTGAATTACTGACCTGAGTCCCGGTCCTGACTGGAGCCTTCGTGACAGCCATGCCCCATGCTGAGCAGAGCTAATGTACTGCCCGGGGAGGAGAGAGAGAGATTTTGATGTATACTTGACCGAGGCATTTGTGATTACTCCAGGGCTTTTTTAATTGAAAGGCTCAGTAACAAAATTTGATTGCTAAACCTAAAGGCAGATCGCTAAATAACTCAGACAGTCTCTCCAGATTTTTCAAGGGAGTGCCACTTCCATTTGCACACCAAGTCCATCTGCAGACTTACCCAGGTCGATAAGAATCGCGTGCTGCTGGGAGGTGAGCTGCTTTAAGAGTTCTTTGTATGGCGTGTCCTTTGGCTGCTGCTTACTGGGAAACTGGTGTTTAAGGTGGTATTGCTCTGCTAGGAACTTCCAGATTTCCCCCCGGTGATGACGTGGGACGCCTTCGGGGTGGAGGTGGGGCGGGGGGAGGAGAAAATACAGAGAAAGACTTTATGCACAGGATACAACTTAATAATAAAAATGAGTTGTATTTTATTCCATTGACCTGAGTTCTTATTCCATTACGAAGTAGCAGCACAGGAAGCAACCAAAATTGTGTCCTATTTCCTTCCTTCCTCCACAATCTCCCTTTTCCCCTCGCCTTCCTTTCACCCTTCAAATATATACTCTGTTCAGACCGTAGTAGAATGTGCCAGGCATAAACTGTGAATGATATGAGCCCCTACGCTGTGCCAATTCATCGTTTCCTAGGGAGGGAAGGCCAAGTATGTAACTCTACAATGCAGAATGTTGTCTCGTAAAAGGGATATACTCAAAGGGAGTTAGGGTGAAAGAAATAAAGATTTCACAGAATCTTTCACTTGTGCAAGGACTTATGAGTAGGGGAAGGGAAGAGAGACAAGTCCGAGGAAGGGACCTGTGAGTGTCCTGTCATCGTGGGTGCCAGGCACA
>PVKM010043247.1:0-12561 GCA_004027735.1 Carollia perspicillata
GGGATGGCAGGGGTGGGGCGGCCCGGGTGGGGGATGGGGCGTGGGCCCCCGGTCGGGGGCACTGCTGGGCCTGGGGGCGGCTGATTCCGTAGAGCCGGGGCCGGGGAATCGGGGCAGGAGGTGGTGAAATTCAGCAGGCCCGGGCGCCCGGTAGACTGGGCGGCGAGATCCAGGAGTCGGGGGCTCAGATCCCCTCACTGTTAGTCTGACCGCTCGGGCCAAGACCGAGGGCGTTCGCCCAGGTCTGGGCTGCTCCGCCCGGACCCGGGTGCAGACGATTGAATGGGCTCGTCCCGGCTTTGGGACCGGTGCGATTGAGCAATACGAGCCACAGCTCCGCTTCCCGCCCGCAGGGCCTCCCGAAGGGAGGGCGGCGTCGCCTGGAATCCCCGGGTGTTTAGCACCCTGGATGTCCTGGAGGGAGGAGCAGAGATGGGGAGGCCAAGCCTGGAGCCCCGGGGTCCACTTTCCGTGGTTTTACGAGGAGCTGCTAATTGGGGTGTGGGCGGGTGCGGCCTATCCATGGGATTTGGCTCCAGGAGAGGTGAGTCATAGGTGCACCTGCAAGGTTCAGTTAACCTGCAGACACTTGGCACACCATACCTGGCATGCATCCCACACCGTGGCTGGAGGGCATTCATCTCTCCAATCGGCAGGGCTTGGGGTCCACCCCCTGTAAAGTGGGGCGACAGCACACTCAGTTCAGAAGGCTGGAAAATGTTTCCCTGCAGAGCACTGGGTGGGGAAGACTAGAGGCTCAGCCCTGCTGTCACAGTGCTAACATTGCCTGTGGGGGTGGCAAGGGGTGGACCCAAGGTGAATGAGGAGACAACCAGTTTTAAGCTTGCATGGTGTCTGGATGGCGCAGCAGGATGCAAAAGGCAAAGAGGGCCTGCAGACAGTGGGAACAGCTGGAGCCAAGGCCCAGCAGTAGGAATGTGTCTGGTAGTGTGCAGGAGCAGGGAGACCCGTGGTGGGGCTGGGGCAGGTGCTGGAGGGGAGAAAATGACAGAGATGATCAAGATGCAGGGGCAGGTTGAGGGGAAGGGGCTGATTTCCCCACCTCAATTCAGTTCCCCTTCCCCCACTAGGGCTCAGGTCCTGGGACATTGACCCTGGTGTCTGCAGCCTGGATGAGCAGCTCAAAGTGTTTGTATCCCGGCACTCGGCCACCTTCTCCAACATTGTAAAAGGTGAGACTGGAGACCCTGTGTGCCCTAGTTGCTCCCCTTTTGTGTCCATTGGGCGAGTGCTCTCTGAGTGCCTAAACAACAGCAATAATCCACCTGTGCTCTGCTGAGTGTGGAGCAGGGGCAGACCCTGACCCAGAGGTATCTCCCTTGGTCATCCACAGCCCATGAGTCAGGTACTCATGTTTTTGCCCTTATTTGACAGATGAGGCAGCTGACGTGTGGGGGGCAGAGGGACCTGTGATGAGGGGGCTTTTAGGAGGAGAAGCATCGGTACTGCTGTGTTAGGTGGAGGGAAGGGCTGAGGCAAAGGGACAGGACATGGGGAAAGTGAGGGGCTGCTAGGCGGGCAGATGGAGTGTGGGCTTCATGTGGCAGAGAATATGTCCGATTTGTGGCAATGCCCCCTGCACAGGGTTGAGTACATAACAGGTGCTCAGTAGATGGGGAGCTGAGAAAGGTGCAAGATCTGGGAGGGATTTGGGATGCCTGCAGCAGCCCCGCATAGTCTTTGGCTCCTTGGCCAATCTGTGGTAACTCAGAGCAGCAGCTGCTGGGTGGAGCCTGAGTGTCGCCTGCAGCTTCCCCACCTCAGCCAGCCCTGCAGCCCCCCTCCCCTCAGGCAGCCTTTGAGTCACCTCCAGGCTGCTGTGGGAGGGGAAGGAAGTGACCAGTCTCCTCATTGTCCCAGCAGCTCTGGGTGGTTTCCTGACCCCTCATGGGATGGGGGTACTGGATATCCTGTCGGTTCTGTGACCTCAGTGGCCACTTCCCCTCTCTGTGCCTTGGTTTCCCCACCCGAATGGAGCAATATCCAGGTGTGTGATAAGAAGCACACACATTAGCCCAGAAGGGTGCTTGCCTCTCTGGCCTCCAGGCCTGATGCTTCATATTGGAAGCACAATTGGGCTCCATGGAACAGACTACGGTTGGAATCCCAGAATCAACCCCACTCCCATCTCGTGGCTCATGAGGTCTCCCAGCCATGGGCATTCCAGCTGTCCCTCATTCTAGCCCCATCTGCCACTTCCCGGTCTCCCCACAGTCCTGCCTCAGGGCCCATGTTCCCTCATTGGCTCTCCTTGGACTAAGGCTCCTTGCCTATAAAATGGGGGTGATGTGGCATCCCCCACAGGGCTGACAGCTGTGAATTGGGCCTCATAAGCAGTGATGGCCATGTCACTGCTGTTTCCAGTGGGAGGCCTGATGAGGTAGGCTTCCTGTTCTTGCCTCATCCTGACCTGTGACACTACCATGTAGGCCAGCTCTTTCTGGTTGGGGTTCCTGGGAAATAGATCCTGGAGGGGCTTGTGGCAGCCTGGGGTCACACAGGAAGGCAGGGTTTGACCCCAGACAGCCTGACCCTGCGCACATGGCCTGACTCCCAACTCACAGGATCCAATTCTCCAACAGGCCAGCGCAGCCTGCACCACCGAGGAGACACCCTGGAGACCCTGGTGCTTCTGAACCCATCAGAGAAGTCCCTATGTGATGAGGTAGGGACCAGTTAGCTCCTGGAGGGAATGGGCTACAGAGACCAATGCCATTCCCCATCCTGATCTCCCGTGTCCCTGACTTTGTGCTGCCTGAAGTCCTCCTCTCTGCACCCACAGCAGTGCCCTCTTTCCCAGGAAGCCTTCCCCATCCCCCAGAATGCCTGAGTTTGGGAGGATGGAATGGGATAGGAAAAGTCTGAAGGTGGGAGGCAGGAAGGTGGGATCTGACTGACGGTTTCAATTTGTATGTTCCCTCTAGCTGGGCCCTACTAGTTGTCTCAATTGAGTTGTGTGTGTTTTTTTAAGATTTTCTTTATTTTTAGGGAGGAGAAGGGAAGGAGAAAGAGGGAGAGAAAGATCAGTGTGCGGTTGCCTCTCGCATGCCCCCTTCTGGGGACCTGGCCTGCAACCCAGGCATGTACCCTGACTGGGAATCGAACCAACAACCCTTTGGTTTGCAGACCTGTGCTCAGTCTACTGAGCTACCCCAGCCAGGGCTGAACTGACTTTTTAATACTTCTAGTTTGCAGATGTCTGTATCCTTCTCCCAATTATCTATGAGAAAGATGAACAAGATAGAGCCCCAGGACACCCCTGTAGAGACCCTTGTACAGGTTGATTCCTCATCAAAAACGCTCCCTTGAGGGGCTCGGAGGAGACAGCCAGCCCCATGGCATTGGGGCTGGGCCATAGGGAGAGGCGGACTTAAGGAAGCCCTGAAAGGGTATAGAGGACTTTTAGGAGAAGAGGACTGGCGCCAGATGTTTTAGGATAAGGAGTTTCGGGTGGGAGTTGGATAGCAGGAGGCAGAGAGGCGACAGTTTCTAGCTTCCAGCCAAGCACCGGCCTGGCTGTGGGATGGAGACCAGAGTGGGTTGGTTATATAGAGATTTGGGGTTGGAGGCCACCCCAAAGTGTGATGCTGGTTATGTCACCATGCAGAATAGGGCCTTTAACGTTCCCCCCCTTCCGAAGCTCCGGAACCTTCTCCTGGACCCCGCCCCTTACAAGCTTCTGGTGCTGGCTGGGCCCTGCCTGGAAGAGACAGGGGAGCTGCTGCTCCAGACTGGGGGCTTCTCGCCTCGCCACTTCCTCCAGGTCTTGGGGGACAAAGAGGTAAGCTGCCTCCTCCCCACCCAGCCTCCTGCGGCTCTGAATCCTGGCTCATTCCCCTGATGACCTGCTGTCTGGTGCCCTGTCTTCTCCTCTGTGGAAGGATGGTGCTGACATGTATCCCTCCTGTTGTCAGGGCAGTTTCATCACTCACTACAGTGTATGATTCAAGGGTGGTCCTGTGGGTTAACAGACGTCCCGGAGGCTTCAAGTGGCACCCCAACTTCACTTCTAGAGTCCTTGGTCTGGGTGGAGCGGACAAACCAACCCATGGCCATGGGTTTCTGTTGTAGAGAGTGATGTAACCGTGGTGAGAGAAGAGCCAGTGAGAGGGCAGGGAAGGCTGTCCTGGAGGGAATAGCAAGTGCAAAGGCCCTGGGGCAACGAGCTTGAGAGAAGGCAGGAAGTCAGGAGGCGGGCAAAGGGTGAGGCAGGACTTGGGGAGGGCTGGGTTTTTGTCCTGAGAATGATAAGTAACCCTCACAGCCCCAGGCAGCAGGACAGGGGTATACTCGTCCAGTTTTCCCAAGGTGCTGGGTGTTGCCTGGCTCCAGGTGGCCCCCTAACCATTTTCTGCCTCTGCAGATCCGGGATCTCCTGGAAGCTGCACCCCCCTCTGCAAACCCGCCCAGGCTCACCATCACTTGCCCAACCCTCGGAGACTGGGCCCAGCTGGCACCCGAAGTACCTGGCCTCCAGGGTGGGGTCCGGCTACAGCTGAACCCACCAGTGCAGCGGCCAGCCTCTGAGGGTCTGCATGAGTTCCTGGAGTACGTGGCTGAGTCCCTGGAACTGCCATCCCCCTTTGAGCTGCTTGAGCCACCAGCATCCGTGGGCTTCCTCAGGCTCGCCCGGCCTTGCTGCTACATCTTCCCCGGTGGCCTCGGGGATGCTGCCTTCTTTGCCGTCAATGGCTTCACCATGCTGGTCAATGGTGGCTCAAACCCCAAGTCAAGCTTCTGGAAGCTGGTGCGGCACCTGGACCGGGTGGACGCAGTTCTGGTGACACATGCAGGCGCTGACAGCCTCCCAGGCCTCAATAGCCTGCTGCGGCGCAAGCTGGCAGAGCGTGAGGAGGCAGCAGTCGATGGGGGCTCTGGGGACGACAGGCTGCGCAGGCTCGTCTCGCCAGGCCTGGGCATTGTGTTCCTCAATGCTCGAGGGGCCACCTCTCGTCTGGTGCGTGGTGAGGATGAGGCAGAGCTGGCCTGCAGCCTTCTGGCTCGGCTGGGCATAGAGCCCCTGCCCCTGAGCCGAGGGTCCATGCCCGCCGAGCCCACTGTGCTCTTCCAGAAAATGGGTGTTGGCCGGCTGGACATGTATGTGCTACACCCGCCCTCAGCTGGTGCTGAACGCACTCTGGCATCTGTGTGTGCCCTGCTGGTGTGGCATCCCACAGGCCCCACCGAGAAAGTGGTGCGTGTGTTGTTCCCTGGCTGCACACCACCTGCCCGCCTCCTGGATAGCTTGGTCCGCCTCCAGCACTTGGGTTTCTTGCGGGAGCCCGTGGTAACCCCCCAAGACCTGGCAGGGCCTCGGCGCACTGAGAGCAAGGAAAGTGTGGGCTCCCGGGACAGCTTGAGGAGAGAGGGCCGGACTACATTGCCTGCCAGGCCTGCCCAGGAGCGCCCTGGGGTGGCCCGGAAGGAGCCACCACGGGCTGAGGCCCCTCGCAGGGCTGAGAAGGAAGCTAGGCAACCCCGAGAGGTGAAGAAGGACCCCAAGCCAAGCGCTCCTCGGACCCAGCCCAGGGAGTTGAACCGGGCATCCTCTACTGCGGTCAACAGCAAGAAGACTGGTGCCCAGGCAGCCTCCAAGCCCCGAAGAGCACCCAACAGTCACCGCCCAGGTGTCCCATTGGCAGCTAATGGGCCCCACAGTGCCCCCAGCTTCCGGTGTGGAGAAGCAAGCCCCCCCACAGAGGCTTGCAGCTCTCCTGTCCCCCCGTTGGTGGCCACGCCCAGCCAAGGGAGCAGCCTGGAACTGGGGCTGAGCCCCACAGGGGAGGACAGTAGCAGTCTAAAGACTCAGGAGCAGCTGGTGGCCAGTGGCACCTCCCCACAGCACACCCCCTCACCAGCTGGAGCCCAGCAGGGCCCAGCCGAGGGCGGTAGGCAGCTGTCACTGAGCCCTCTGCGGGGCGGGGAACTGGGCCCAGATGCCTCCCCCACAGTGACCACACCTTCCCTGCCTGCTGAGGTAGGTTCCCCGCACTCCACAGAGGTGGATGAGTCCCTGTCCGTCTCCTTTGAGCAGGTGCTGCCACCGCCCCCTGTCCCCATGAGTGAGGCTGGGCTGAGCCTCCCACTTCGAGGCCCGCGGGTACGGCGCTCAGCCTCCCCGCATGACGTGGACCTGTGCCTGGTGTCGCCCTGCGAGTTTGAGCACCGCAAGGCCATGCCCATGGCACCAGCCCCCACATCCCCCGGCAGCTCCAATGACAGCAGTGCCCGGTCCCAGGAGCGGGCAGGCGCTCCGGGTGCCGAGGAGACGCCACCCACATCCGTCAGTGAGTCCCTGCCCACACTGTCTGACTCAGACCCCCTGCCTGCTGCCCCTGGCACTGCGGACTCAGATGAGGACATGGAGGGCTTTGGGGTCCCTCGCCACAACCCACTGCCCGACCCCCTCAAGGTTCCTCCACCGCTGCCCACTCCACCCAGCATCTGCATGGTGGACCCCGAGCTGTTGCCCCCTGAACAGGCCCGGCGGACAGAGGGCCTTGGCCGTACCCAGAAGTCCCTGACCCGCCCCAACCTCAGCACTGTCGCCCCCAAAGCCACTCCAGCGATCACTGCCAAGACCAAGGCGCAGGCTAGTGGGAACCGTGCCAGTCGGCCACTCAGCGCCCGGAGCGAGCCCACTGACAAGGGAGGTCGGGCACCCCTGTCCAGAAAGCCCTCAGTCCCCAAGACGACCACTCGGGGCCCATCTGGTAAGTACCTGGGGGCTGGAAACCTGCAGTGCGTTACCAGCCCAAGTCTTGTCCTTAGTGCTTTGCGGCCTTAGTTAAGCCTGCCACTGTCTCTGGGCCTCAGTTTCCTCAATATGGAAGCTCTGGCCTCACTGTTTAAGCACTTGGCAGTTCCCATTTGCTCCAGCAGTGCTGTCAATGACAGCATATGGTGTCATCATGGACCTGCTAGTAGCCACAGTGCCACAGTATGTGAAAAGAAACTAGTGAAACTAATAGTATGTTTTGTGTAACCATTTGTGTAGAGATTCTCCAGACCAGGACCAGGTTGGTGAATGGCTAGGAGGATCCAGCTGTACTGGCTGCAGTGTATGGGAGGGCACAGCAGGATCTGCAGACAGAAGGGGCTCGGGGGAGGGCCCTCTAGCTCCCTGTGCCCAGTCCTGGGCATCCCTGGGGAGCCAGGCACAAGCTTCTAGAGTCCTCTTGCTGTGGAGCCACACTATGTGCTTAATTCCTGAGCAACAAACTCATGGGAGAAGTGGCCCATTAGAGACTCGGCTGCAGGGTTTCCATCAGGGGCTGGTCACATCAGCATCAAGCCATCAGAACTATGGCTTATGCCATAGTTCCAGACTCCTCCAAAAGGGGAATCTTCCCAGGTGCCAGCCTGGTAAGCAGGCCTTCTTAAGGATAGCAGTCTAGCCTGCTGTGCCAACCTTTCCAGCTTTTATTAATTGTGGTGAGATACACTGAACGTGACGTTTACCACCTTAGCATGTTTAAAAAGTGTCCAAATCAGTGGCAGTAAGTCCATCCACGTTGTGCAGCTGGTACCCCCATCTCCAGATCTCCCTTCATTTGAATAACTGAAACTGTCCACACTGAATACTGACTCCCTGTTCTCCCTCCACCCCCCAGCCCCTGGCACCCACCATCCTTTCTGTCTCTCTGAGTGTGCCTCCCTCCCCTAGGGACCTCCTGGAAGAGAATCACAATATTTATTCTTTTGGTGACTGGCTTATTTCGCTCAGCATAATGTCCTCATGGTTCATCCATGCTGTGGCAGGTGTCAGAGTTTCCTTCCTTTTTAAGGCTGAATAATATTCTGTGGTGCAGACGGACTGACCACATTTCTGTTTATTCATCCTTTCATGGCCACTTGGTCGCTTCCACCTTCTGGCTGCTGTAAATAGTGCTGCTCTGAACATGGATGTGCAAACATCTCTTTGAGACCCCGCTTTAAATTCCTTGAGATCAATACAAAAGTGAAATTGCTGCATTACAAAATTTTTTTTCGCCCTGGCTGGTGTAGCTCAGTGGATGGAGCACGGGTCTGCGAACCAAAGGATCGCGGTTCGATTCCCAGTCAGGGCACATGCCTGGGTTGCAGGCCAGTTCCCAACAGGGGACGCATGAGAGACAACCATACACTGATACTTCTCTCCTTCCCTTCCCCTCTAAAGATAAATAAATAAATTAAAAAAAATGTTTTTTCAATTTGGGGTGCACATGGCTCCCAGTCTTCCTGTGAATTACAGGAACAATGGGTCAGAACAAAAGGTGACCCCACAATGTGCACAGATAACCTCCACTGCTAGACAGTCATTATGGTAAATGTTTTATAATGTAGCTGAACTAATTACCAACAGGACAAAGGGACCCGACCTCCTGGTGGTCTTGTGGTGGATGATTGCTTACAACTGACACTAGCACCAGTTGGTATTGGTATTATCTCAGTTGCTCTGCCATTCTGGCCATTTACTGACAGGAATCTTTATGGCTATATTGTGTAAGCTTATAGGACACAGCTGATCGGTAATTATGAGGCTTCGGTGCTGGCTGAGCTAGTCAGTCAGGTTCTGAACATGGAAATTCAGAAGAAATCAGGGCATACAAAGATGGAGTCAGCTTTGCTTGCATCCGTGTCTGTTCAGAGACTGTTTCGGAAGCTGCCATGGATACCAAATAGAGGATTTTTAAACTCTTCAATGAAAAAGATGAAATTAACAGTCAGAACAGTTTATATTCTATGTACAGTTAATATTTTATCACTTCACCTAAGGCGTAGAAGCCTTACAACCATATAGATCCTTTTACCCTCCCCTTTTATATTAATAGTTATGTGAATTATGTCCACATACATTGAAAATCTGACCAGATACTGTTACAGTTTTGCTCTCTGTAGTTACACATATGTAAAAGAATTAAGAGGATACATTTACCACCCTGGTTGGTGTGGCTCAGTGGATTGAGTGCGGGCCTGCAAACCAAATGGTTGCTGGTTCGATTCCCAGTCAGGGCACATGCCTGGGTTGTGTGCCAGGTCCCCAGTAGGGTCACATGAGAGGCAACCACACATTGATCTTTCCCCCTCTTCTCTTCCCCTCTCTAAAGATAAATAAATAGAATCTTTAAAAAGAAAAAAGAGGATACATCTACCATTTATGTTCTTCATTCCCTAAGTTTCCATTCCCCCTGCTAATATTTCCTTTCAGCCTAAAAAACTTTCTTGAGCCCTGGCCAGGTGGCTCAGTTGATTGGAGCATGGTCCCATATGTGAAAAGTTTGCAGGTTTGATACCAGGTCAGGGGACATACTTAGGTTGTGGGTTCGATCTCCGATGGGGCCCTGTGTGGGAGGCAACCAGCCAATGTTGCTCTCTCTCACCTAAGAATCAGTAAATGTATCGGGTGAGGATTTAAAAAAACTTTCTTGAGCATTTCTCATAGAGCAGGTGTGCTAACAACTCTTTGTTTTCCTTCTTCCGAGAATTGTCTTCGCCTTCTTTTGTCAATATATATTTTCTCTGGATACACAAGCCCTTATTTTCTTTGGGCACTTCACTCTGTTTTGATAGTAGCCATTCTGATGGGTGTGAAGTGGTATCTTGTGGTTTTGATTTGTATTTCCCTGATGATTTATAGTGATGGTGAACATTTTTTCGTCTGCTTCTTGGCTGTTTTTATATCTTTAGAGAAACATCTACTAAGTCCTTTGCCCATTTTTGAATGGGGTTGTTTGTGTTTTTCTTGTTGAGTTGTGAGCATTTGCTTTGCATTCTGGATATGAATCATTTATCAAATATATGACTGATAATATTTTCTCCCATTCTGTGTGTTGCCTTTTTACTCTGTTGATAGTGAACTTTGATGCACAAAAGCTTTTACTTTTTTTAACATAAAGTCCAGTTTGTCTTTTTTTGTTGTTGTTGCCTATGCTTTTGGTGTCCTATGCAGGAAATCATTGCCAAACCCAGTGTCATGAGACTTTTGCATTATATTTACTTCTAAGAGTTTTATAGTTTTAGCTCTTAAATTATCTCTTTGATCAATTTTGAGTTATTTTTAAAAAAAAAACATTTTATTTATTTATTTTTAGAGAGAAGGGAAGGGAAAGAGAAAGAGAGGGAGAAAACCCATCACTGTGTGGTTGCCTCATGCGCACTCCCCACTGGGGACTCAGCCCGAAACCCAGCCTTGTGTCCTGATTGGGAATCGAACTAGTGACCCCTTGGCTCACACGCCGGCACTGAATCCACTGAACCATACCATCCAGTGCTCAATTTTGAGTTAATTTTTAAATATGGTGTTAAACAAGGGTTCAAGTTCATGTTTTTTGCAGGTTTCCCAGCACCATTTGTTGAAAAGTCTATTCTTTCCCCTATTGATAGTCTTGGCACTTATGTCAAAAATCATTTAACCATATATGCGAGGGTTTATTTGGGGACTCTTTATTCTATTCCATTGATTTTTCTTTTTTATCTTACTAATTTGAGTCTTCTCTCTTTTTTTCTTAGTCCCGCTAAGGATTTGTCAATTTTGCTAGTCTTTTAAAAAAAACGACTTTTAGCCCTGGCTGGTGTAGCTCAGTGGATTGAGCGTGGGCTGTGAACCAAAGGGTCATGGTTCGATTCCCAGTCAGGGTACATGCCTGGGTTGTGGGCCAGGTCCCCAGTGGGGGCCATGTGGGAGGCAACCACACACTGACGTTTCTCTCCCTCTGTTTCTCCTTCCCTTCCCCTCTAAAAATAAAAAGAAAAGAAAAGAAATAAAATATTTAAAAAAAACGACTTTTCATTTCATTGCTTCTATGTTTTTCTATTTTCTATTTTATTGATCTCTGCTCTAATCTTTCTTTCCTTTCTTTTGCTAGCTTTAGATTTAGTTTGTTCTTCTTTTTGTAGTTCCTTAAGTTGTAAAGTTAGGTTGTTGATTTGAGATACTCTTTTTAAATAAAAGCCTTTAAATGTAAGTTTATAGCTATAAATTTCCCCTTTAGTGCCGTTTTCTCTCAGATTCTCTTTATCTTTGCTTTCAACAGTTTGATTGTAATGATTCTCAGTGTGGGTCTCAGAGCTTATTCTACTTGGAATTCATTAAGCTTCTTGGATGTTTATGTTCATGTCTTTAATCAAATATGGGAAATTTGGGGCTCTTTTTTTAAAGATTTTATTTGTTTACTTTTAGAGGAGAAGGAAGAAGAGAGGGAGAGAAACATCAATGTGCTAGAGATGCATTGATTGGTTGCCTCTCACATGCCCCCTACTGGGGACCTGGCCTGTAACCCAGATATTGCTATGACTGGGAATCCAACCAGTGACCTTTTGATTCACGCACTGGTGCCCAATCCACTGAGCCACACCAGTCGGGGGGGCTCTTTTTTTTATCTTTCTGCCCCTTTTTCTCTTCTTGGTGTCCCACAGGTTTCTTAGACTGTTCACTCTTTTTAATCTTTTCTTTCTGCTCTTCAGACTCAATAACTTCCATTATCGTCACACCAATATCACTGATTTTTCTGCTGTTCAAATTTTAAACAGAATCCCTCTAGTGATTTTTTTCATTTCAGCTATTTTTTTTCAGCTGCAGACTTTCTTTTTTATTTTTTTCTATCTCCTCATTGATTTTCTATTTTGTTCATACGTTGTTTTCATGATTTTTTCCCCCCACATCATCTGTTCTTTGACGATCTTTTACATAGTTGTTTTGAAGTCTTTGTCTAATAAGTCTGCCATCCAGTCTTTGTCAGGGAAGTTTTTGTTGATTTCTTGTTTTACCTTTGAATGATCCATACTTTCCTGGCTCTTTGTGTACCTTGTGTTTTTTTTCCAGCTTTTTAAAAAAATGTATTTTATTGATTATGCTATTACAGTTGTCTCATTTTCCCCACTTCACTCCCCTCCGCCCTGCACATCCCCTCCCACCCACACTCCCCCTCTTTAGTTCGTGTCCATGGGTTGTACATGTAAGTTCTTTGGCTTCTACATTTCCTATACTATTCTTACCCTCCCCCTTTCTGTTTTCTACCTACCATTTGTGCTACTTATTCTCTGTACCTTTTCTCACTCTCTCCCCCTCGCACTTCCCTGTTGATAACCCTCTATGTGATCTCCATTTCTGTGGTTCTGTTCCTGTTCTAGTTGCTTAGTTTGCTTTTGTTTTTGTTTTAGGTGTGGTTGCTAATGATTGTGAGTTTGCTGTCATTTTACTGCTCATACTTTTATCTTCTTTTTCTTAGATAAATCCCTTTAACATTTCATATAATAAGGTCTTGTGATGATGAACTCCTTGAACTTGACCTTATCTGGGAAGCAATTTATCTGCCTTTCCATTTTAAATGAAAGCTTTGCTGGATAAAACAATCTTGGATGTAGGTCCTTACCTTTCATGGCTTGGAATACTTCTTTCCAGCCCCTTCTGGCCTGCAAGGTCTCTTTTGAGAAATCAGCTGACAGTCTGATGGGAACTCCTTTGTAGGTGACTGTCCCCCTATCTCTTGCTGCTTCTAGGATTCTCTCCTTCATTTTAATCTTGGCTAATGTAATTATGATGTGCCATGGTGTGTTCCT
>PVKM010043248.1:0-12583 GCA_004027735.1 Carollia perspicillata
CCCAGCACATTCAACAGGCACAGACACGTGCGCTCCACAGCCTCCCAGCGTGGAGTGAGACATTGCAGCTTCATCTCATGCACTCTTGAAGTTATTTTTCTCCTGGGCATTTGGTCTCCATTCAGGATGTGCTACCACTAGGAGGTGGTGAAGTCTTGGTTACAGACCTCTAGTTCCAAGGCATGGGAAAAATTAACAGAAAATGTGTGTAAGCTTTTGTACTCGGTTGACCTACCATTTTATTTAAAACACGAAACATGGAAATGCAGGTCAACACTGTGTAGCACATAATGTAGAGCGTGATTTAGATCAGCGTGGCCACAGAATGATGGCGGGACTTCGCACCAGGAGGATGGCAGGTTTTACCCTCTCCCCTCCCCACTTCCCTTGCCTCAGAGACTGTCCAGGCTTTGCCCTCCTCCAGCACCTAGGAGAGCAGCACCCCCACCTCCCCTCGGTCCTGCAGGTTGGTTGGCCAGTGAGGCAGCTCCCTCCATCCTGCCCTCATGAGTGCCCAGCCCCGCAGACCCAGAGCCTAGGGAGGAAAGGGATAGGGAGAAGCAAAGCCCATTCTGACTTTGATTTTCTGCCCTTCACTGTCTCAAAAGGCAACAGATTCCAGAAAAAAGCCAGAAGAAGAAGAAGAAGACCAAATGGCGGGGAGACCGGGCCACTGGCACCCACAAACTTCAGTGTGTGATATTGTGATGGGCCTGAGGCCCTGGGCACAGTGACCGTGCACTGGCCAGGCCTTGGGACCCCTCTACTGCCTAACCTCACTGAAAACTATTTCTAACTATGACCCTTGACCCGAGGACTTGGCACAGGAAGGGAGAGAGGGAGGGTGGGCAAGGAGGAGACTGGGTTTGGCTTCACCAAAAGGGCACAGGCCTTCCTGTGTCTCACAAGACGCAGGGAAGCACCACTACACAGAAGCAGCACCCGAGCCCCTCATGCTGATTCACCCCGATTCCTCCCCACCTCTTGGTGGCTGTGCTGTGTGTTTTTTTTTTTTGTTGTTTGTTTTTTTTGTTTTTTTTTTTGACTACTTAGTGCTGGTTTGAGGCGGAAGCATTTATCTACCACATACAGGGTGCAAAACAAGCCATGACCCAACTCCCCCCTTGTCTCCAGCCCACGGTGTCTGCGATTGGGTGTCCTTTGTAGATTTTTAAATTATTTTAGTGATTGTTATTGTATCAACGGGGTCTGTGCCCACCGCCTCGTGAAGTTTCAAGTCTTCAGCAGATCTCTCTGACAACCTATCTGGAATATTGTGGCTTTGTGTTTTTTCTTTAAACTGAGTTTTCCCAGCAGTGCCAAAACTCAGCTCAGTACGAAAGTACAGTGACCGCGAGACTGGAAGTGGATGGAGGCTGCGGCTGGAGGCCTCGGGAGAAGCAGACCCTGCCCATGGCCTGTAAACTGGAGAGACGAGACACGTGTTTACCCGGAGGGCTTTACTGCAGATGTTAGGAACCAACTTTATTTTGCCGAAGGGAGAGGCTGGCACGGGCAGGTCAGGTCTAAAGGGGGCGATGTTATCCTGGAAATGTATAAACTAAAGTGAATGGATCTGCCCATTTGTTCCTTTCTTTTCCAGTCAGTGTGGGTTCAGTCCCGTTCTTCCCGGCCGGTGACAGGGCTTCCTCTCCTCGCCAGTACTGCCTGGCGCCTCTCCGACACCTACCCACTGACACAGGCCCGCAGGCTTCTCCACGTCAGAGTAAGCTGACGTGGGCGCCATCCAGGAAATTCTGGTTTGTGCTGATTCTCACCCAAAAGTGATCCAGTACTGTTCTTTCTGAAAGGGCACCAACACCTGAAACCATTTTCCCTCTGATCAACTGACCACCACTTCTCACACCCAGTAAATAGCAGCCCCCTCCCTTTAAGCCTTTGCAGCTGAGTATCAGGTTGCCTTTTTGGCACCTGCTTTTATTGTCCCCTCAGATCTTAACTGTAGCATACGATTGGAGGAGAAAGGGCGGTCGAGGTGATGTTATCACTCTCATACACATGTTTCTACGAGGGGACGGTCGCCCAGCTCCCTGATGATGTCCACCTCCCTCTCAGGGGCTGCTGCTGAGAGCTGAAGACTGGAAGTGGGGTCAGGGTGGCAGGGCAGGGGCAGCAGAGCAGCAGGGCACCCCTGAGAGGAGGTCAGGAGATCAGGCAGTGCAGCTGGTGAACCTGATTTCCTGAATGTTACGTATGAGGTCACTAGGCAAACTAGAACATCCCTAGCAGGTGGCCTGGCCACTGTTTGGAGAAAGGACCCCGGGGAAAGTGAGTGCCCAGCTGGATGTCGGGACGCCTGGGTCCTTCTGCAGTTTTGAAAGTGTGCTGAGTTGCTAACTCGGCGAGATCACCAGCACCGTGGGGCCAGCCCAAGAGCAATCCCGCTGCAGACCAAAACCATTGAGACTTTTGCAGGAAATCAAACTTCTTTATTTGTGTAAATGGCCTCTTTTTCTGTTATCCTAAAAGGAAGCATAACAAAGAACATTCCAGATCAGGCACCTCACAGCTTCCCAAGTTCCTGTAATGTTCATTGAGGGGCATTTTAAACATGAGCAGGACAAGGCTCTTTCCAACCCCGATGCTCCTCTGAGCCAGCAGCTCACGTGCAGGTGGACGGCAGCTGCAAACTGGAGGTGAGGCAGAGGCGGGGCAGGAGGGAGGGAGTCAGGATGGAGGTGCTTTGCACCCAAGCAGTGGTGGAGTGGGACCAGCAGCCCCGCACGCAGGGCAGTGTCCACTGTTGGAAAACATCTCCGGGGCACAGACCACCACCAGCACACCCTTCCCTCTGTGGAGCCCACAATTCCCTGAACACTACACGGAGAATCTTAGAAGCAGATCAGCTGACGTAGAATGAAGCCCTTAGCCAGGAAGGTAACCAGGCAAATGGGGTTCCAACTACTTCTAGTCCACCACCCCAACCCCACCAAACAGGGGCGGTGCACCTGCCCCTCCCCCAGCCCCACCTTGCAGGTCATCACCCTGCCCTCATCCCATAGCTGAGCTCCACAGCGTCCTAGAGAGAAACTGGTGAAGGATGTGGCCTTCTGCAGCCTATGCTGTTGACCAATGGTCAGCCTTCATCTCCTATGACCTCATTTTCCTCATAGGTGAAATGGTGAATAACACTTTTAAAAGATAGTTCTTTGCATATTGGAGAATCATGGGTCCTTGTGGCAGTGAAGGCTCCAGATAGGCCAGTGGGCCCTGGGGCATCCCCGGTACAGTTTCTCCATGGTCACCTGGCAGGGTCAGTCTGGGAAGCAGCTGGCTGTGCTACTCCGTGACTGAGGAGCCCAGTGGGACTCATGTCTTTCATGACATCCCAGTGTTCCCACTGTTTTTCCAGACTGCCTGAATGGTACATCCCCTGGAGCACATGCTTCCTGACATCCTATCACCCCATGCCTTTGCACTGTGTGCTCTCAGATTTCCCTCTAAAATTCTGACACCTCCCCCTTCAAGGGCTCCTTTTCTCCCCAGCAGGTAATCCTAGCCATCCTCCCCACCCCCACAGTCTGGGGGTATGGCCACTGACTTCCTCTGCACTTTGCCCCACAGGGGAAGTTTAGATGGTTTTTCTTAGGACTTTGCCTCCCACTCTCCTGTGGCGCTTGCTGTGAAGAGTGCCCGGTAGCCCAGTGTGGCCTGTCTCACTTTGCCAGATGTGACCCACCAACACCTGGCAGCTCTAACTCAGAGGCCCTTCACGTGTTACAGGAAATCCAGAGCCATAGAGAGGCTTCCTCCATTGGCAGCCCATTGGATTAGAAATTCCATGTTGGGTTTACTTAGAAGGAAAGATACTTGAATAACAGAGCGCCTGGGAGCGCCCAGCGTCTGTTACACGGTAGTAACAGGTGGCCATTGTCATGAAACGAGAGTGATGCCTGAAGATCTCAGTGATGCTTGAGCCTTTTATGTAACTTTTTATTAAGTCTTTGTGTATCTCAGTTCATTAATAAAGAAAAGAAGAGGAACACCTGTCTGTCTTATTTCCTCTTATTCCAATATTCCTCAAGTTTTGCTGGGAACATTGGGAGTTGCCAGTGTCTGGCTCAGAACACCCATCTCTTACAGGCGAACCTGAAGAAAGGAGCCCGCTGGGGGCCACACGAAGTGTCTCCTTCCTGCAAGAAGCTGGAGGAGGAAGGCAGGTGAGTGCAGCAGTGTGTGGAGACACGGCCTCCTGATGTTTGGCAGCCCTGGATTTGAGCTCTGAGCAAGTTCCCTGCTTTGAAGTTCAGCCCTGCGAGTAGGGCATGCGTGTGCGCCTCCTTAGCAGACCGAGGGCTGCGGCTAGGCATGCGAGCTCATGGTAAGGAGCCTACAAATGGTGCTCTTAGGTTTGCTTTTTTTAATGTAAATATTTTTTAACTTACTGATTTTTAGAGAGCTGGGGGAGGGGAGAGAGAAACATTGATTTGCTGCTCCATTTATTGAGTTGGCAAAAAAGTCTGTTACTTTTTTCCCACGAAATCAAAGGCAAATTTTTTTCATTTTGACCAATGACTTTATTGATTTGGATATTTTGAGTATGTCGGCTATCTCCTGCTATTGGCCTCCAGTGGGCAGAGGCCAGGGGTGCTGCTAAACATCTTCCAATGCACAGGACAGCCCCACAGCAAAGGATTATTTGGCCAAAATGTCAGTAGTACCAAGAAACTTTATAAACCACTTTTGACACATTCAATTAGTCACAGCACCTTCTCCATGCATTGCATAAATCTTTTTTTGCATTTCAGTTGCATCTTTACCTTTCTTGAAATAATACAGCACAATATCCCAAAAATGTTGCATATTTTCTTTCATCTTCAATATTAAAATGGCTATACAAAAACTTACCAATTTTGATTTTTAAGTGCATGCTGATGTAACAGCTGTCACAATGCTATCTAACAAAATTGCTTTGAATGAAGTTAAAGACAACTAAGTGCTACTAGAGACATCATATGAAAAAAACCTAATGGACTTTTTGGCCAACCCAATATTTATGCATTCATTGGCTGAGTCTTGTGTGTGTCCTGACAAGGGACCAAACCTGCAACCTTAGCGTATTGCGATGACACTATTGAACTGAGCTGCCCAGGCAGGGCCATAAAGGACACATATTTGGTTGCCTGATATTGCTTTTCATGGAAACTTCCCTGCCCCCATCCACAATATTACAGTCTTTTGTACAATGTGATTTCATTTTTTTATTCATTGGGCCTGGTGAGTGCTTGGCCAAGCCGTCTCTCTCTTCTGTATCATCAGTTCCCTCTCTACTGGAACCTCCCCATCTTAAAATAAGAGCAAAACCTTCCCTTGACCCACCTCCTCTGCAGATACCATGCCTTGCTTCTCTGCTGTCCTTTGCAGGAAGCTATCTTAAAAGAGCGACCTATACTTACTGTCATGAATTCCTCTCATTTGTTTCTCTTTAAACTGCTCTGAAGAGGCTTTCACCCGTCATTCTGCCACCACCCTTTTCATGGTTTCCGATGGCTTTCATCATGCCAGCTTCGGCGGTTGGTTCTTATTCCCATGTTTGACCTCTTGCAGCACTGACACAGTTGATCACTCCCTCTTCCTTGTTAAACTTTCTTCTACTGCTTCCGCTTCCCTAATCTACTTTGCTGGTTCCTCCTTTTCCACCTAACCCGTTAACTTTGGAGCATCCCAGAGCTCAATCCTTGGTCCTCTTCTCTGCCTGAACTCACTCTCTT
Source organism: Carollia perspicillata (assembly GCA_004027735.1). NCBI lineage: Eukaryota > Metazoa > Chordata > Mammalia > Chiroptera > Phyllostomidae > Carollia > Carollia perspicillata. The sequence goes on from PVKM010043248.1 coordinate 5,733, forward strand.
GGCGATCTCATTCAATCTTGAGACTTAAAGGCCTTTCACATGCTGTTGACTCCCAAAGGCATATGTCCAGCTTGAAACTCCCAAACCCCTTACATATAACCACCTGCCTACTTGACATCTCCCCTTGGATGTCTCAAGTAGCATTTCTCAAAGCTAACATGTCCAAGGCTGAGTTCCTGAGCCTCACCCGCCTGTGCCTGCTTCACCAGCTCAACGGAGGGCAGCTCAGTGCTTCTAGTGGCTCAGGCCGAAAGCCTCGGAGTCATCCTTGATTCCACTCTTTCTCTCACACCTCACATCCCATCTGTCAGCAAATCCTGCCAACTCTGCCTGCGCAGTATGTCGAGAACCCACCCATTTCTCATCTCCACTGCTAGCGCTCTGGCCCAAGCCACCAGCGTTCATGCCTGTTTTATCCTTGTCCTCCTGCACTCCCCTCTCAACACAACAACCAGGGAAAGCTCGGTAAAATGGAAGTCAAATGATGTCTCCCCCAGTGGCTCCTCTATCTCATTTTTAAAAAAGTTTTATTTATTGATTTTTAGAGAGAGGGGAAGGGAGGGAGAAAGAGAGAGAAACATCAATGTGTGGTTGCCTCTCACATGGCCCCCACTGGGGACCTGGCCCGCAACCCAGGCATGTGCCCTGACTGGGAATCGAACTGGCGACCCTTTGGTTCGCAGCCCACTCTCAATCCACTGAGCTACACCAGCCAGGGCTCTGTGTCATTTTTAAGGCATGTCTCAGTGGGTTACGCCACTAAACACCTAGTAACAGACTGGTGTTCATTACCCACAGGAGAAGGGAAATCAGACATGTTTATTCAGGCAACAAATGCTTACTGAGCTCTGAGCCACACAGCAGGGGGACAACAGAGGGCGTTAAAACCCAGTCACTGTGTCGCAGGGGTTCACAGTGTGACAGAGATGATGAACCACCATGATCTGTGTACTGAGAGGAATTCCCCAACCTGGGGGAGCCACAAGGGAGGGTCTTCATAAACCTTGTAGGTGAAGAGGTTGTTCACTGACCAGAGGAAAATTTCAGGTGCAAACTGGGCCCACTAATTGCACTACTTTTGAAGATTACAGGTTTCACTTTCTAAGGCTCCTAGGTATATGCCAGAACTCCCTATTTAAAATAAACTCCACCTCCACTTTCACGAATTTCTGAAGACGCAGGAGACTAGAGTCCCCAGGTGTCACCAATGTCAGCATTGCAGCATCCGCATCTCTCAGGAGCTTGTTGGAAATTCAGACTCCTGGGCCCTGATCCAAACATCTCAGTCAGATTCTGCATTTTAACAGGAACCCCAGGTGACTGAAGTGCCCAGTGAAGTTTGAGTATCACTGCCCTGGAACACCAATTCAGCATCGGAATCAAATCCAGCCCTGGACACGCTGTGCCTCAGGGCCCAGTGCAACCGTGTCCAACCAGGAGAAGCCTCGTGGACATTCACCCCAGAAACTGGTTTACTCCTCTGTCTGCAGCCGCTGCGAGCTCAGAAGTATCCCCGCTGTCAGCACCTTAACTGTGGGAAGTTTTTACGCAGAGGCAAGTGGGCTCCCAGTTTGCTTTTCAAACACTCTAGCATTTTTCCTAAAAGGGGGGCGTCTGTGTTTAATGTGAAAAACAAGAGCACTCTAACGATCAGAGCTGCAAACACTCACAGGCCCTGTTGTTCAGGCACACGGGAGGTGAGCTGTTCTGTACACACTGGAGATACTCCTTCCCCAGGACTTTCACTCTCTGGGCTCCAGTCGTGCCAGATTGCTCATTGTCATGCTGATGTGGACAATCAAACAAAAAACAAGGCTGAGTTTACACGGATCCGAGAACTGATGGATGCTTTCAGTAGAATGTACATCCTGGCAACGTGGTGGTAAACCATGAGCTCGGACTCCAGCCCAGCTTCCTGGTCAGTCGTGGGACCTGCGCCTGAGCTGACCAGCAGAGGTAAAATCATTGGACCAGTGGTTCTTGAGGTTTGGTCCCCAGACTAGCAGCTTCATTGTCACCCTAGAACTTGTAAGAAATGCAAATTATCTGCCCCCTCTCAGACCCACTGAGTCAGCAATTCGGCGTTGAAGAGGACTTAACAAGCCCTCCAAGAGACTCTGATGCTCCCTAGGCTTTTGGAACCCCTGAGTTAACACCTGGAGGTCAAAATTAAAAATCCCGTTACCTCCAGGTAAATGGCAGCTTGTTTTGTCCTCACCTGCCAGGCAGCAGCTGGCTGTCTCCACAAAGTTGCCCAGGCCCTTCCCTCCTCCTTCCTGCGTCTGCATTCAAGGGACCCCGGGACAGGGATGATCAACCTTGGCTCTGCGGGGCAATAGGAGGGCTGGCCGACACCCTCTGCCCCTGTCAGAGTCATGCAGAATTTCCTATACACATGCGGTCTTTCGGGGACACGATCACATTTTATCAGAGCCTCACAGTGCCACCCACCGTGAGTGCCCAGTGGAAAAACGAACTGGCCCCCTGAGCCGCCTTCTCTGACTCCAGGCCCTTCTGGTGGTTTCACAGCCTCTGAGAGCAGGAAGAGGAAATGAAAGGAGCAAAGATCCATCTCCCCTTCTAAGAAGCTCTGACAAAACTCTTTGGTTGACACATCCCTGCACTCACCCCCACAACACCCTGAGGGAGGGGGCCGGCCTCGCTTCTCCCAGTTCCCCCGAATGACTAAGTGTGTGACCCACGCATGACTCACTCTCCGCCTCCCCCACCGTGGTCAGCACCACCTGCCACGCAGCACCCCCACCCCGACACCCTGGTCCAGAATTGGCAAAGAGGGGGAGGAAATCCGGATGCTGCGACAGCCCAGGGACTACTTGGGTGGGAGCCCAGCTGGGAAACGGAGGCAGAGGAGGGATGTGAGGCGGGTAGCGAAGCCATCTCAAGTCTGATGCCATCATCTCAAATTTCCATCCACCTATGCCAGTGGTTCGCAAAGGACTGTGCATTAGATTAGAGTCACTTCAGGAGGCGTGGGGAAATCGTGAAGCCCAGGCCACACCCCAGATAACCTGGAGCAAGTGGCCTGAGTGGGGGCCCAGGTATGAAGACTTGTTCAGGCTCCCAGGTGATTCGGACACCACGAGGGTTCCATGGCGTTCTGGTCCCTGGGACACAATGGCTTCTCAGTGATGACTGGTTAGTAGAAGAAACGACTGCCTGGAGGAGCCGTGTCCGGAGCTTCCAGCCCTTTGTAAGTGGACACTTACCATGGGCATCTGCTCTTTTCATCACAGCGGGTCCTTTCAGAGCCTGGCTTGACCTATTGATCCATCTGGTCAGAATCTGCCATGACGCCGCATTCCTCACATCCTTCCCATTTCTGTGGAAGGCCTGTGGTTCAAAGTTAACACAATGTTTATTAAATGAATTGATAATTATTGCAGATATCAGCAGGGTCCTCCATACCGTAAAACCTAAGTCAGACAGGCTCCTACTACCCTTCTTCAGTCCCAGGCCCACAGCCTATGGCAGCCCCTAGGCCACCTGCAGACCTCAAATACTGTAGTTCCCAAAGGTCAGGTTCTCGGAGGCTTCCACTTTTGTCTGCTCCACAGTCTCCCTGCTCCAAAGTTCAGCTCCTGCCCTGGTTTCCCCAAAGAAAGCCCACTCACAGTAACCATCCCTGAGCTTTGCTGGGCACTTGGGGTGGGGGGTCCCTGGGGTAGTCCCTCTGCTCTCTGGGCCTCTCAGTAGGCCTTCACCCCAAGCTACACAAGACCCTCACCAATCTCTCCCCTCCCTCACCATCAGCCCCCCACCCCTCATATTCTCTCACCTCCGCTGGTTGGTTCTCCTTGGCTGTGATCCAGTAATCCCTTCCTGGGCTGAAGGACGGTTCCAGTTGTTGATAGGGTGACCGAAGTTCCCAGTTTGCTCAGGACTGAGGGCTTTTCTGGGACAAGAGACCTTCAGCGCTAATACCAGGACAGTCCTGGGCAAACCAGTAGTTGGCCACTCTAGTAGCAAGAATAAAAATTTTCACCTTGTTCTATGACAATGCAAATAACTACTAGGTGGGAGTTCTCAGACTTCATCAGCATCTATGAGGCTGGTGAAAACGTAGGCTTTTCTGACTCAGCAGATCTGGGGTGGGGCCTGAGAATTTGTACTCCTCGCAACTTCTCGAGAATGTGATGTGGCTGGTCTGGCACCACACTTTGTTAACCCTGAATTATAACCCACGTGACGCACTCAGAGAGTAGATGCACAGCAAACACTAGTGACCAGCAAATGTTTGATTGAGCCCTTACTGTAGCCAGGCTCTATGCTATTTACACATATTATCTCATTTAATCCCCACAGGCAGGCACCCTGTGTGGTAGGTAATATGGTATTTGTTTCATAGAGAGGAAACTTGAGGTCCAAGGACTGAGCCTGAACTTGCACCCAGTTCTATCTGGCTCCTCGGTTTACCAATCCCACCTCCCGCGTCCCCGCCGGACCATGCTGAGCACAAGCTCATCTCCACAAGCCACCCCACCCTTTCTCATTTAAACTTGTTTGAGGAAAATCTTTCCATGTTCTCCCACATCCCCGCCTTCTTCCAAGTGAGCTGAATGCAGACTAACTTCCCCTGGTGACTGGGAAGCAGTGTTTTAAACCTAGTTCACTGTCATGTCCCTGAACTTCGACACTGGACTTCCTCCAGGCACACAGCCTCAAGTCCTGTCCCTCCTGCTGCCTTCGTCCAGCCATTTCTCAGCAAGGCCAGGCCAGCCCAGCACATAGCAGAGTAGGTGAGACCCCAAGCTCTCAAGTGCAGTCTGAAGGCCTCTGGTCTCCAGCCCAGGGGAGCACCCCACAGACAGGGACCCCACTTGGCCCTACTCCCCTGTATGCAGGCTGGAGGAGTCCTTGATGAAGGGCACTACAACTGTTCTTTGTTAATATAACAACTCCTCCCCCCGCACATTCACCCCCGCCAAAATAAAAGTCTAGAATTTTTGTTGTGTCTTTGTGGTTGGCATTGCTGAGATTCTGACGTTTTTGGTGCACAGAGGCTGTGTGGGTGTGGTGACAAGGGCACAGTACCCTGGCCTAGCCCAGCTTTGCTGCTGGCTGATGACCTTAGGCAAGTTGCCCCACCTCTCTATGCCTCAGCTTCCTCATTTGTCCAATGGGGTTGATGATAATAATTGGACTGTGGTGGTATTGGGCTGTTATCAGGTTTGAATTAGATATCTACTTTCGGAAGGATGGCTGGCACATAGAATCTATTTAAACATTAGTTAGCTAAGATCCCAGAATCAAACCACTGAATGTTTTTGGAGTGCTTACTAGTAACTACAGTGACCACTTACTGAACCCTGAGCAAGTACCAGTCATCACGCTTTGCCTGGGTCACCTCACTTAGGCCTGGGGGGGAGCTGGGTGACTTGCCCAAGCACTCAGCCCCAGTAAGTGGGGTGCTATGATCCCAGTCCCAGCCAACTTGTCCTCTAGGGTCCCCTCTGCCTCCCTTGTCAGGCAGGCCTTGGGCTGGGCATCAGCAAGGAGGCCCAGCCTCACCCCATTGCCACTCTCCCTTTGGTCACCGGCTCTGCCCCCCTCCTCTGGCCACAGCTCCTGCCCTCCAGCCTCTCCCCGTCTTCCTCATCCCCACGTCCCAATGGTTGTCACCTGAAAGGCAGTAGCCTCCACCCTCACTCACTCTGACAGCTGCCCTTGCTTCTCCTGGGTCGCAGGGCTCTCTGGGCTGCCCAGCTGAGAAGATGTGTGAACCAGCATAGGAACCAGCATTTCCTGCACGGGCATCATTCCTGGGTGTTATCATCTTTTTTGAAATATTTGCTTAGTGGAAACATGAAGAAAATGACATCAACTTCTATTTTATTTTCATTTATTTGACTGCCAGTAAGATTGGATTTCTTTATGATTTGTCAGTTTTTATTTCTTATAGAAATCCTATTATGCCCTCTCTTCACTTCTATTGGAGATTTCATTTTTCTCATTTATTAGGTTTTATGTATTAAGTTTACTGACCACTTATATGTTATATTTATTGCAAAAATTTTCCCTAGAATGCAATTTCTCTCTTAATTTTATTTATAATTTATTTTTACACTATAGATATTTTTATTTTAAATATTCAAAGCTCCCATTTTATCCATTATGGTTTTTGCCTTTGGTGTAATGAATGCTAAACAGGGACTTTCCTCATGTATGTATATGTTTATACTTTACATTTACACCTTTTCCTGGATGACCTTCTATCCATTAAATAATACAATGAAATTGTTCATACCTCATGCCTTCATAGTAAAGATTAAATGTGTTAATTACTGAAAGTTCTAGAAACAATCACTGGCATATAGTAGGTACTTTATTATTCATTTAAACACTAATCATTGGAAATTTATTCTGGAGTTAGATGTGAAATACATTTTAGCTTTGTGCGAAGGCAGTGGTCCCAACATTATTTATTCAGTAATACATTCTGTCCTTGCCGCGGTCCGGCCGCGGCGGGGTCAAGGGGTCCCTCTAGGTGAAGGCAGGAGTCGGCGTGGAAATCAGGCAACTACACAGCTCATGGCAGGTGAAGCTCTGAAGACGTTTATTAATTTCATAAGCAAGGTTTTATATTTTCTAAATTGGCAAAGCTTCTGACTTGGTGATTACAGTTGATCATAGAAAACGGAAAATCCACAACCCAGATATAAATTTCATTAATCTAACAACTCTTTTGACAATACAAATATTATCATGGAAATGAACATATTGGCCTTAGAGGTGATAAACAATTTAATTATATAAGTAAGGTTTAACAATGACCACACTCTGAGTTAACCCCCCTTATAACAATGATTCAATTTTTCTTCATGAGTATGGCA
>PVKM010043249.1:0-12568 GCA_004027735.1 Carollia perspicillata
AAAATAGACAGGGTAACTAAGGCTCAGATTGGATTTCAGGACTGAAAATAAATAAATAATATGACTTTCCTTGTATGACTCTAAAATTATTACCAGTTATTTGTTCCCAGAACTTAATTACTGTTTTAGCATCATACATTTTAGAGGTGAAAAATCAAACTGGCTCTGTACAGGAAAAATATATGAGTTATAAAGTCTTCAAAGAAATGCAAATTATCCTATCTGATCAAGTGTGAACTTTATCAAATTCTGAACACCTTATTTCTTCCCAATATAGTTATTCTCCCCTAGGGCACAGCAGAATGCAAAAACCATGATGAGGAACGATCCTACTGGTAAAGAAGATAAGCTTTATCCCTGAGCTTTACTGAGTATCAATTGACATTCAAGCCCCATAACCTGCTCACCATTTTCCTGGAAGTGCTGCGAAGACAGGACTATTTTCCTTGACAGCCACTTAGAATTGTATGTGACCTTGTGGGACAGCTCTTTATTTTGCCACCTGGATCTCTTTATTACAACTGCTTTCGGCCCTCTGACCCTGAGTTGCCTTTGAAGTTTCACCTTTTGGTCTGTACCAATCTGGGTCTCACATCCGCTTCTGCTGCCCTGATGCTGGCAGTGCTGGCTGAGGTAGGAGAGAAGGGGATTTGTACCAGTGTTACAGCTTCTTAATTAGCCAGATTGGAGAATTTGCTCTCAGCTCCTGTCTCAAAAACCATGAAGCAAGTTGTAACCAGCTTGACTCAGCCCAGTGTAGCACCCAAATCTCCCACAACTTGCAACTACCCAGCCGTCGGTAAGCATGCAGCATCAGATGGTGTGTGCCTAGCCGAGTCTCTTCTGATGGAAATTTATTTTTCTGCACAGAAGAGAGTGTGCTCCAAAGAGTTAGTAATAGGTGAGGACAGAATATTTAGATGTGTATTGGTTACATTCTAAAAGCAATCATCTGTATTTCTTATAATTTGTATTTTAAAACCTCAATAAGATATTTTAGAAGCTTTTAAATGCAAAAGTTTTTAAAGCATAGACACACACTTCAGGGTTAGCTTTAGGGTCAAACTTGCTTGTAACCTGCCTCCCGGTGTTTCCTAGATAAACATAATTAGTATCACACAAGGACAATGCATCAGAACCCTGAGTTCTGTGTGACTCACAATACAATTTCACAATTTCCTTGAAGCCAAACTTAAGAGACCGTTGCCTTTGAAGGTTGATCACTGTGTTCACCTCTGCTCCTGGGAAAATCAGAGCTGCCAGCTTGTGCCCATGTGGTAGAGCAGACTGATGTTTTCCCATCTGTTCTATTTGATTTTGTACAGACTCAGTAGCGTCTATGTACTATGAGTTTTGTCTGTATTCCAGGCTTCTCTTTTCTCCCTGCAGATAAACCTTTTATTGTTCTACAGGAGACTTTCAGCTTGACAATTGTCATCTAAAAAATAGGCAAAAAAATCGGAAACTTGTGTTCCAAATTGTGTTCTAAATGATACTCACTTACCTATCACAGGAAAGTGTAGAAACTTCTTAAATTCGATTGACCATTTCAAGCCATACTTTGTTAATTGCACAATTGGTGCATTTCAAACTTTTATTTGTATGGCCTGATAAGAATTTTTTACTATATCAAGGCTATACCTTAAATGTTTCCAACTTTGTTTTCCTTTTTTTCCCCTCTAATAATTCTGCATTTTATTAGGTAGAAAATGAAAAGATGTGTTTAAATTACTGGTAGCAGTTGGATTACCTTTAAACTCCATTCTCTTTAAATATATTGTCCTATTATGTATGTTACTCTCCATTTTACTAGATAGTGTGTCATTCATTGGCTGCAGTTTCTGAATTTTAAAGTTTGGTTCTAATGATTTTTGCCATTAGAAAAACAAGTTCACATCCTCAAATTTTAAAAAAATATTTTATTGAAATAAAATACTGATTGGGATTTAATGGCCTAAGCATGTTGTGCTGATTGCAGGCTGCCTAGGTCAGGTATAAGCAATAGGTGCTAATGGACTTTCATTATGAATTTAACAATTAGGAAAGGCTCATTTCTTTGATTTTGTAAATAATTATTAATGCTAGCATTTGCTTTCATCATAAAAACATACACATAAGAACCGTACTGGGATATTATTGCCATACCTATAAGTTTAGCAAAAATTCCCAAATTTCATAATGCATTTTGTTGGCAAGGCTGAGGAGAAAGAAGTATGTTCAGGTACATGGTTGGCTCCTCCCCTGAAGAGAAATATTTGGCATTATCTATCAATATAACAAATTCATGTACCCAATGACCAGCAAATACGCTTCTGGGAGTTCATCCTTCAGATGCTTTTGGCACACAAGCAGAAGACAAATGCTCAAGGTCAGTCATGGGGGCAATGTTTGTAACAGCAGAGAAATGGAAACAACCCAAATGCCTATCAGCAGAGGGTGGTTTAAATAGATTAGAGCAGCACATCAATTCGAATAATATTGCACAGCCCTAAAGAAGAATATGAAAAGATTCTCTTCACTCTTGTGGAAACATTATAATTTAGATTATAAAATGAAAAAAGCAAGGTATAATAAAGCATGTATAATATGTTAATTTTATATAATAAAGTGAAAAATAAGGATATGTACTTGCATTTTCCTGTATTTACATGAAGATGACTATAAAAACACCTTACATAAAAATAGATACTTTCTAATGGTGGTTGGGTGGGATCCAGGAAAATGAACAACAAAACAGAGTGAGATTTCTACTTTATTCTATTTTGTTTGAACATATTAAACATATTACTTATTACACAAGTCAGGTCAGGGTAAAGAAAAAATTATCAGAAAACTCATCGTAACTCTTTTTATTACAGTTGAGCTAAGACCTTGGTTTCATAAAAATTTCTGGCATGATGGAAATAGTTGTAGCCTGATTGGGGTGGTGGTTTCATAGGTGTATACATCTGTCAGAATCCATTGATTGTCATACTTTAAATTAATGCAAGTTATCAAGTGCAAATTATACCTCCAAAAGTGTGGTTAAAATACCTTTGTTCTGGACTTCCAGAAATAATAATAGTTGTTATAATAAATTATAGAGACCACCCCATCATATGAACATTACTTTTAGTAGCTATTTACACAAAATGAAAGGTATTTTTCTATGTGTGTAATGTTAAGTCACTTGTGAAAACATTTCTAAACAGTACTAAGGCAGTCTGAGATGATCTATACTTTATCAGTTCCTAGGAAAGGTGTCTGATTAACTACCCGAGCCTTCTTAACATGATTCATTTTCTTCAGATAAAGTCATCACTACTTGACATATTATATATTAAGTATCTGTCCTCTCTTTAGACTGTAAGCTTCTTAAGGACTGGGATTTTAATTCACTGCTCTACCTAACCTTCGCATCTGACTCACCCAGCATGTAGTAGACTATATAAATACTTGTTTAATTACTTCCTAACACATGGATTAAAATGTGTTATGAACAAAACTTACAAAGTTGCCACGTTGGAGAGTCAAATCTTCTCTCTCATTAGGTCTAAGCAGCCAGGATTTCTTCCAGCATTGGAATGAATCACCTTGTCTTTGATTGAGCTTCAGAAGGAGTGGTTGGATAGTATTTATTTACAAAGAAAAAAAGAAGTACAGAAAGTCTGTTGGAATTACACCTTTAACAGAATAAGATGTTCCCCCTATGATTCATGATAGCTGAGGCTGGCGGAGATAGCGGCACATTAACCCGTTTCTGCTCCGCTCACCTCTGGGCATACATTTATCAAATACTGGGTTTGCTGGAAACTGCCTACTATTTAACTTGCTTGATCTCTATTATGTATAGTCTCTCCGTTTTTTTTTTTTTTCCTTTTTATTGTTGTTCCTTCGTTTGCTTTGTTTGGTTGTGTGCGTGTGCTTGGTGTATTTGCCAGTTTTGTGCCTGTTCCATAAGTTGAATTTGTGTATATTAAATATGTATTACAAAAGGTCTTTGTTAAAGATTAAATGATCATCCTGTACTTTGATTCACTTACTTATGTGTTTATTCATCACAAGACAATATTGGTCCCATCATAGAGAGTTCACATACTTATCAAAATATTCTTATAAATAGATATAATAAAAAAATGCTAAGTACTAAGATGATACACAAAGTATATTAAAAGTTGAAATTTTGCTCAGTGTTATGGTAAAATATATATAGCACTTGAACTGAATGATGTTGCAATATTACTTTCAGTAGTGTGGATCTTGGAAAGCTCTCCATGGAGGATACCTTTCAGAAGAGACATGAGGAATGAAGGAATAGTCATTGTGGAGATCATTTTGAAAAAGTTTACAGTTAAGAAGACTTCAAGCATAATGGCCCTTTGTTGGAAAGATGTTCATAGTTTTTAAAGCGACAGTGTGCTTGGTGTGGAGGGAATGAAGATAGAGACGGTTGAGATCCTAGAGGTAGGTAGGGTCAGTTGGTTTTGCATTTGCCATGTTAAGGAGCTTGAATTTTATTTTAAATATAGTGAGAAGCTATCTTAGGTGAGAAGTAGAGGGACATAATTTGATTTGTGTTTTTAAAAGACTAACCTAGTTATTATGTGGAAAATAGACTTTAAAAGGAAGAGTGAAAGTCACAGAGCCATTCAAGTACTCAGGAGAAAAATGAGAGTGACTTGGCCTATATGTGTTTCAGTGTTAGGAACTATGAGAAATAGTTGAACTCAGCTACACCATTAAACTGGAGTAGATATTAAATGACTAGTATGTGAGGTATAAGGGGATAATAGGAATCATACGTGCCTCTTATTTTTCTCAGAGGTAATAGTTTAAATATGGGAAACCAGCAATTGATTCTGTTGTGGTTATAAGTTCTGTATGCCTGTTGGACACCGAAGCAGAAGTATTGAGTACAACATTGGAAAAAAGTAAGGCTGAATTTTAGGAGGAAGTCAGTGCCAGAGATATTAATGTGGAATTTATCAATTAATAATATTAATAATTATATTAATGTAGAACTTATAGATGGCATTGTAAAGCATTAGACTGTAAGAAATCAAAGAACAGCCAACAAAGGACTCTGAGTAGGAAGAGCATTAAAGCAAAAAAGTATTGAGTCCCCTGGGTATCTGTACCCCCATGTTTACTGTAGTCTTATTCGAACAGCCAGGACATTAAAACCATCTGTGTCCATCGATGGTTGAATGGGTAAAGAAAATGTATGGGGAATGAATTAGAAAATATTATTTAGTCATAAAAAAGAAGGAAATCCTAGTATTTGCTAAAGCATTGCTGGAATTCGAAGACATTATGATATGTGAAGTGTCAGACAGAGAAAGAAAAATACTGTATAATCTCACTTATATGTTGAATTTAAAAGATCCAAACTCAAAGAAACAGAGTAGATTGGTGGTGGGCAGGGGCTGAGGGGTGGGAGAAATGGGGGGATGTTGGTCAAAGTGTATAAACTTCCAGTTAAAAGACAAGTAAGGAGATCTAATGTACAACATGGTGATTATAGTTAACAACACTGTGTTATAAACTTGAAGTTGCTTTAAAAGCAGATCTTAAATGTTCTCACACCACACACACACACACACATACACTCACAAATGGTAATTATGTGAAGTGATTGATGTGTTAACTAGTGTTACTATATTATAGTAATCATATATGTGCATCAAATTGTCTCTTTAAACTTACATATGTTATAAGTCAACTACATTTCAATAAAGCCAAACAAAAAGGAAAGCATAGAAAAATGAAACAAAATGAAAAGACAACAGTAAGTATATTTCCCTAGAAGATAAAAAAAAATTTTTTTAATTGATGGGATAAGCAGCTGTATTAAATCCTGCAGAAATCTGAAAATATTGAGATTGAAAATGACAATGGAATTAAACCAGATATTGTATCTGTCAATTATTTTTTTTATTTTTAAATTACAGTTGGCATACAATATTAGATTCAGATGTACAACTCTGTGATTAGACATTTATATAACTTATGAAATAATCGACCCAATAAATTTAGTACTCATCTGACACTGTATATGGTTATTATAATATTATTGACTATATTCGCTAATCTGTACTTTACACACCAGTGACTATTCTGTCACTACCAAGTTTTACTTCTAAATCCCTTCACCTTTTACAGCCATTCCCCCAGTGCCCTCCCATCTGGCTGCCATCAAATGTTCTCTGTATTTACAAAATGGGGCAAAAGTAGGTTTTTAGTTCTGAGTATGCAAAACACAGAGTTTATTCTTATCTTATTATTTATTAATGATTTTATTATTATCCATACAAGCGACTGCAAACCTATTTTTGCCTCACCTTGTGTAACTCTGTTTCTGTCATGCTTTTTTTGTTTTTTGTTTTTGCTATTTTTAGATTCCACATGTAAGTGAAATCATCTAGCATTTGTCTCTCTCTGTCTGACTTATTTTACTCTGCATAATGCCCTCTAGGTTCATCCGTGTTGGTGCAGATCGCGAGCTTTCCTTCTTTCTTTTTATGGCTGAGTCATCTTCTGTTGTATATATGTACCACTTCTTTATCTATTCATCTATTGAGGGACACTTAGGTTGCTTCCATATCTTGGCTATTGTAAATAATGCTATAATAAACACAAAGCATGTATATGTCTTTTTGATTTAATGTTTTGGGTTTTTTTGGATAAATACTCAAAATTGGAATTGCTGGGTCCTTCTTTGTCCCTTGTTATAGCCTTTGTTATAAACTCTTTTTTTTTTCTGGTGTAAGTATTACTACCCCAGCTTTTTTGTTTTGTTCCATTTCCATTTTTATGAAATATCTTTTTCCATCCTTTTACTTCAGTTGGCGTGTCTTTTGGTCTGAAGTGTGTCTCTTGTAGACAGCATAGGTAAGGGTCTTATTTTGTTATCCACTCAGTCACCCTATGTCTTTTGACTAGAACACTTAATTCATTTGCATTTAAACTAATTGTTGATAGATTCATATTTATTGCCATTCTATTATTCATATTTTTATTATTTTCTTCTTTTTCTTAAAGAAAACCTTGAAATATCTTTTGTAATACTCGTTTGGTGGTGATGAACTCCTTTATCTTCTTCTTGTCTGGGGAGCTCTTTATCTGTCCTTCAATTCTAAATGAGAGCTTTGCTGGGTGGAGATTACTCGTGGTTGTAGGTCTTTGCCTTTCATCACTTTGAGTCTTTTGTGCCTTTCCCTTCTGGCCAGCAAAGTTTATGTTGGGAAATCAGCCAACAGTCTTATGGGAGCCTCTTGTAGATAACAAACTGTTTTTCTCTTGTTGCTTGTAAGACTCTCTTTGTGTGCTTAACTTTTGGCTTTTTAATTATGATGTGTCATGACATGGGCCCCTTTGGGTTCACTTGTTTGGGACTCTTGGAACTTCCTGGGTATGTATGTCATTTTCTTCATCAGGTTAGGGAATTTTTTGTCATAATTTTTTAATAGGTTTTAAATTCCTTTCTTGCTCTCTCTCTCTCTTTTCCTTTTGGCACCCTCACGATGTGAATGTTGGTATGATTAAAACTGAATCAGAGGCTCCTTACACTATCCTCATTTTTTTAATTATTTTTTTTATTTTCATTGTCCTGATTGAGTGTTTTCTGCTTCCTTATCTTTCAAATCACTGATCTGAACCTCTGCTTCATCCATTCTACTGTTGATTCACTATAATATATTCTTCATTTTAGATTATTTATTCTTCATTTCAGACTGGCTTTTTTTAAATAATAATTTTTGTGTCCTTTTTTATGCTTTTGAAGTTCTAAGTTCCTTGAGCATACTAAAGCCATTGTTTTGAACTCTGTAACTGGTAGACTGCTTGCCTTCACTTCATTTAGTTCTTTTTCTGGAGATTTCTTCTGTTCTTTTATTTGGGACCTGTTTCTTTGTCTCCCCCTTTTGACTGCTTTCTGGTGTTTGTTTCCATGTATTAGGCAGAGCTGCTACATCTCCCAGCCTTGGTAAAGTGGTCTTTGGTAGTAGATGTCCTCTAGGGCACAGTAGTGCAGCCTCCCTGGTCCCCCAAGGTGAGCACTTCATGTATGTCCCTGTGTGGGCCGTGTGTACTGTTCTGTTATTTTTCGGTCTTGATTGCTGTTGGTACCTTCATAGGAGAGATTAATCCCCAGGCTGATTGATTGCAAGATGGACTGTGACCACTGTGGAAGATCAGCTGTAGAAGGGCCAGCTCCATGGAGCAGGACTTGCTTGCATGGTACCACTAAGTCTGCCCCCTGAGTGTGTCACACATAGAGGTGGTTGGTTTGTAATTGGGCATGGTCTAAAGTTGTTCACTGGCTGCACTGGCTTCAGGGCCTCCCAGGAGGTACAAGGTCAGCCACTGCATGTGCCTGGCCAAGGGCCACCCGGCATGAGCTGCAGAGATCTGCAGATGGCTGCTACTTGTTCTGGGCTTAGAGGTGACTGGGAGAAGCCAAGCTGCAAAATGAGACTGGATGCAGCTAGTGCCAGGTCTGGGGCCACTGATTAAGAGATACAGGTACGCACAGGCCAAGTGATACTTATTTGAAAGACTTCGGGAAAATCCAAATCATGAGCCAAGACATGCTGTTTTTATGGGAAAGCCAATATAAACAGACTGGATGGGCCTGAGAATTGGATGTGGCACAGGTTTGATGCAAACTCTGGCCAGTGGGGTCTATGTGTTGTGGCTGCGATGAACAAATTCACAAGGACTACAGAAGTCCTGTGGAGAATAAAGGACAGCATGGTCACTCTCTAACTAAGAGAGAGCCCCGACCCCTGCCTGGACAAGCTTTCATTGCTTTTTTGGGCACATTACATCGAGGATGGTCCTCACTTACTATGTACAGGTTTGCTTTAGGGATTACCTTTTACAGATAACTAAGGAGAGGTTGTTGCTAATTACTGCAAAGAAAAAGGATATTTGCAAATGCAAGGGGGAAAGTGGTTGAACTGGTTACACTCCATACTTGGGAGGTTTAGCACAGATTTTAGGAAATTACTTTAAAGATATGCAGTGAGTATTTGCTGCCTCAATTCAGGGTAAGGGAGTTTTAGCAAAAGCAAGCCTCATAGCAGCCTAGGTACAATGCTGGCCTGATTCCCCATGGGAAAACCAATCCACGGGCTTGGCTCCTATATGATGACTAAATCCCTGTCAGTTTTCCGAATCAGGGGCTAGGCTACATTCACCACGCCACACGGATAGGTTCTCTATACACCTGGTCTCTGAATCACCATCACAGGGCTATAATGCAAGCCAGGTTGATGGGTACTCAGATATGGCATCTGTCTGCTGGTTTTGTGGAACAATGACTTCTGAGAGCATTTCTATCTGTGAATAAGCCTCCCCTTCAGCCCTCATTCTAAACCTAAACAATTTAATTCCTCCCAGTGTGTCCCTGGAATGTTTTGAGCTGCTGCCCCTGTGCAAGCTTTTTAAGAGCAATGCTTGGGACTCCAGAAGCCCTCTGTCTCACTCGGTCACAATCCCCACTGGTTTTTACAGCCACAAGTTATGGGGACTTCTCTTCCTGGCACTGGAACTCTGGACTAGGGTTTTGATATGGTGCTGGGATCCCTGACTTCTCGGGGGGACCTTTCTTCTGAGAGATCATTCTCAATTTTTAACCACCACCCGTAGGCATGTTCCCCACTTCCACACCACCTACCAGTCTTAGTGTATCTTCTTTACATCATTAGCTTTAGGACTTCTGTTCAGCTGGAATTCAGGTGTTCTGAATGATGGTTGTTCTATAATTTAGTTGTAATTTTGATGTGGTTGTGGGAGGTTCCATGTACCACAGTTACCTACAGTGCCACCTTGACCAGAACTTATCTACCAATGTTGATTAAAGGATTTCTATGGACTGTTAGGGGTTCATACCTAATTAGAATGTGTTGATGAAAACAGAACCGGAGACACAGATTTCATATAATCTTTCAAAAGTTTTGCCTTAAAAGGGATATAGGGGTGTTTGTATTCCAGTTACCTATTGCTTTGTAAAAAACACCTCTAAATTCAGTAGTGTAAATCAAATAATCATTACATTCTGTCTCCAGGGTAACAACTGAGACAAGCACTGGTCCTGAGGTTTCAATATAGCTTCACTTACACCTCTGACAATTTAGCAGGGACTTTGGGAAAGATGGGTTCAGCTAGGGCCCCCTCCATCTTCATACAATCTCAGGATCTATCTTCTTCATTGGGGTGGTTAGACTTTTTATCTGGTGGCTCAGGGCACCAAGAGTGAGTATTCTGAGAGACAGGACAGGGACCTGCCAGTCTCTTAAAGTGTGAGGGCTGGAACTTGTGCAGTGTCTCTTCTGTAATATTTGATTTTGGTGAGAGCAGGCACAAAGGCTGTTCAGATTAAAGAGAAGGACCACAGACCCAGACTTGCCAGAGGAGGGGAGCTTTGTCATCCACGGGTTGTATTTGGAGGTTTTAAGGGAGGTTCTTTTCAAAATGGGAAATAATATATGTGAACATCAATTGTCCCAGATTGATGTACACTTAGACTAATTTTTAAAGCTCCCTTCCAGGTATCAGTAATGCTGATATAATCCAGCATAGTCTTGTCTACTTCTTCAGTCTGCAGTCCCATGCCCTGTTCTTTATATTCCAATACTACTGTGCTATTTTAAATCTATCAGTCCTCTGCTGAACACTATGTATGTTTCTTTCCATTCCTTTTCATTTTCCCTATCCTTACATGTTTTCTTGCAAATCTTGCTCATTGGTCATTTTATAGTTTTAAATTTACTTTCTTTGAAAACATTTCAGAGGATTCTTGATAAACTTGAGCAACCACTACTTTTTCATATATCATTACTTACTCATAATTATACTGCTGTACACTTTATACCACATTATAATTTTATCTCTTCTACTGTAGTAACCTTCTTGGAGGCAGAGAATATACCTTTTGAATCTATATAGTGCCTAAACAGATAGAAGTATTTGAGGCAGTAATGAATTTTCCTGCTAGATCCCTTTCTACATATTTATCTTGTCTAAATTCTAAAATAACAAAGATGTCAAATTCAGTTATAGAGAAATGACATCCAAGATTATTCCAGATTAATGTTATATGCTATTATCCTTCTTGAATTAAAATCACAATAATTGAGATTTATTTCCATTTTCTATCTTTTATTCATTATTATTAGACTACTTCATAGATTTCACATAGAGCTTTTTTAATGATGATAGGCCAATATTTTTAATGCTAACTCCTCTATATACATGACGTTCATTACAAGTGTGATAATAAGGTATAATATGATAGCTGTAAAATTTCAAATAATGAGAAAAATTATTGAAAATAATGGTCAAATATTATACTCACATAGGAATGCTAATAAAAATTTTTGTACCTTTTTATCACTCAGCTAAAAAAATTATTTCACACATGTGTATATGTAGATAAAGTTATTTCTAGCTTTCTTTCATTGTAATTTCTTGTATTAGTCTCAACAGTCTTCAAAAAGGCAATGTAAAGGGATCTGGCAATTTTTCAGCTGTGTATCTATGCACCATTGAAGGCATGCCAGACATTCATATTCCTGCCACTTACATAAAGGCCTTCCAAGTCCGGAAAAGAGCTACAGATACTGATTCAAATTAAAATGTCTGATACTACAAAATGTTTATTTATTCCTCTCATCATAGATACATATTTTAAAATTTTAGCAAGAGGTAAAGAAAAAATGAAGGAAGATGCTTTTCCAAGATTTAAATTATGATGCTGTTTAGAAAAATGGACAGGTTTCAAGTCATTATAAGTCCATTTTGGTTTAATTGGAAATTGGCAGTATCAATAACAGAATGCATTAGTCTTTAATTCACCATAGAAATAAAATGTGAATTTTAAGTGAATTTAAAAATTTTACTGCATAAAGAGTAAACATTATATTTGATTATAGATTAAACTGCTATCACAAAGTTAAAATCATATTATTTACTGCTTATCTAAATAACTTTTGTCTTGTGATCAATACCTGCACATATAACTGCAAAATTTTCTATTTGTCTAATAATTTCATTTCTTCTATTAAAAGCTTGACCTTTGAGAAATATTTTAATATCACTCACAGGGCTTTGTCAAGAGCATATGCTCAATATATTTACTAAATAAACATATTTACTCTCATAAGTTTATATCAAAATATACATATTTTATAAATTCTATAAAAACACATATACTATTTAGAAAAAAGACCACACATATTTTTATTATAGATTGACTAGTATTAGGAATTGTTCTTCATACTGTAAAATAGTCCATAAATATATGAGGTCTGATAGAAACGGCGGCACACAAGATATCTGGACATCAATTGGAAGCTTTGAGGGAGAAATTAAATAGTTATTCCGCATAAGTCAAGGTTTGATGAAAGTCCCAAGAGTATTCACTAAATCTTTAGGGCTTCTCTGTAGAAAGGCAAAGGCTGACTGTGAAAGTGAAGTACTACCTGTTAATGTTTTCCTGTTGTAAAGACTATAATTAGGCTTTGCCTAATACATCATTGACAAAATATGAAAATACCTTTCATCTAAGGCAGTAATAGCGATTTTC